>CADEHL010000798.1:7500-27500 GCA_902827135.1 Harpagifer antarcticus
TTCTGGTACAATCTAAAGTTTACAACCGAAATATGTAGTTAAAAAAGTGTTAATAGTTTAGTGAGATCTAACTTGCGGGAAATGTTCAAGCTCCAAAACATCCATTCAGTAAAGTATGACCTTAAACCTTTAAGGCTTCAATTCTCTCTCTTTTGGCTCCAGCTTTGGTCTCCACCACCACACCTCACTTTAGGTGCTAAGTGCTCCACTATATCTGCCTTTTATTTTAATTCTTTAAAAGAGCCTCTACAGCAGTGGTTCTGAACTGGTCAGGCCTCGGGACCCACTTTTTCCTTTGTCAATAAATCGCGACCCGACGTTTTGAACCACTTAAATCTATTCAACAAACATCGTGCTGTAATCTATACGCTTTTCAGCATACAATATTAATTAAAGTGAAGTACAGCATATATCCCTTATATCCCTTCACAGAACTAAAGTATGCTTTTAAAAAAGGTTTAATGAGATGATGGAATCAAAGCTGAACTGTATAAAAAGGCACGCATGCTGAAAACCCAACCCCAGCAGGGGGTCTGGGGGGATTCTCCCCCAGGAGATTTTTAGAAATACTAACATAAACTATGCATTCTGGTACACTGAGAAGAACATAAATACATCTATCACTACCCGACATATGAATAATATTTTATGCCATTGTTTGTGTTTCACTTTGTTCTGACATCTTGCTGCTGAAGAGCAAAGAGGAGAGAGTCTGTGTGACTTACTTTAAATTGTGGGTTAGGGTAGATAGCTCCCATTGTTCTGTGACCTGTCAGTCATCAGACCGGGGGTCATATTTCATTATGTGTTCTTCTATCTGAAGTTGTACCCATGGATGTATAAAGAAGAGTTCTACCGCTAAGTTATTCTCCGTGGGGACTTCCGGCAACACTCTTGATTCTGATTGGCCAGAAGACTCGAGAAAACATCAGATGTTTTATTGAGAAGATGATCACTACGTGACAGACGCTTTCAAAACCGTTTACCGTTTACCGGTACTTCCAGTCCAACGCCGACTGCATGCACAGCGTTAGAAAATTGGGCCTTCAAAATAAAAGTTTTACTTTCCACCCCAAAAAAAAAAAAATTCCCAATTTATTTTTCACATTTTCTTTTTCTTCCTTCACACATCCGCGACCCACTCGAAATGCGTCCTAGTTAAAACCTCGAGCCGCAGAAGAGTTCTTCAGGATTGATTTGGCATCCGCTGTGTCGACTCGTGACACACCACCTGTCTTGTCAATTCTCCGCCCGAAGCTCCAAATAAACTACCAGTGTTTGCCATCAAAGCTCCAGCTCTCCTCCTGTCTCTCTTGCGGCTTTCACACCAGCGCTTTTCCCGTTCTAGCTCCGTGCTAGAGCTTTTCTGCTCCCGCTCACACCACACAGAGCCGGGGTGGTGCTGTGTCATTGCCTCATCGTTTGCGTCATGACGTCACCATTTATGTGCCTGCTTCATAAAAGCCAACATTCTTCAGAGAGAGAGAGAGAGAGAGAGAGAGAGAGAGAGAGAGAGAGAGAGAGAGAGAGAGAGAGAGAGAGAGAGAGAGAGAGAGCCGCTGCATTCTGGGATCTTCCAGGTTTTTTTTCAGACATATTTTTTAGTAAAACATTCAAGAATCAACTATTTTTTCCCCTCTAAAGATCCCACTAAGAGAGCTCTGAGAGTGGACGAGAGCCGTTAAATTCTGTTTTTCTTCCCCTTCTATAAGACATCTTTTTAAGAAAACATGCAAGAATCAACGACCCTAACCCTGACCCTTGAAGGCAACACAAACAAGTGTCATCCGTCTCTTTTAGCTCTGTTTTTGGTCTCCACCACCAACAAAGATCAGTCTCTGTAGGCGTTTCACAGCCTTCTCTATGAAAGCAAGATTACCACCAAGTTAAAGCCATAACAGTACAGTTGTAATAATAAGAACATTGTTTCCCCGACTCAGACTGATTCTGACTCAGACGGCAAGGACTCTGGGTGTGACCCTAGATAACAACCTGTCCTTCATTGCAAACATCGCTGCTACAACCCGTTGCTGCAGATATACGCTTTACAACATCAGGAAGATTCGTCCCCAGCTGACCCAGAAAGCCACCCAGGTTCTGGTCCAGGCTCTCGTCACCTCACGCCTAGACTACTGCAACTCCCTCCTGGCTGGTCTACCTGCATGTGCCATCCGACCTCTGCAGCTCATCCAGAATGCAACGGCTCGTCTGGTCTTCAACCTTCCTAAATGTTCCCACACCACTCCGCTCCTCCGCTCCCTCCACTGGCTCCCGGTAACTGCTAGAATCCACTTCAAGACACTGGTACTTGCATACCATGCTGCGAATGGATCTGGCCCTTCCTACATCCAGGACATGGTTAAACTGTTCACCCCAGCACGTGCACTCCGCTCTGCATCAGCCAAACGGCTCGCTGCACCCTCGCTGCGAGGGGGACCCAAGTTCCCATCAGCAGAAACACGTGGGTTTGCTATCCTGGCTCCAAGATGGTGGAATGAGCTCCCCATTGACATCAGGACAGCAGAAAGCTTACACACCTTCCAGACTGAAAACTCATCTCTTTCGACTCCACTTCCAGCCATAGAATTACTAACAAAGCACTTATATACTAACAAAGGACTGGCTCCTCTAAAGCCAGCTGAGTAGCACATGAAATGTTTGGCTCTATGAAACCTGATGTACTTTATGGTTCTGTTTTCTTCAAGGTTGTGTCTTCCTGGTCGTATGTACTTATTGTAAGTCGCTTTGGATAAAAGCGTCAGCTAAATACCATGTAATGATTGTAGAGAAGTTTTGTCATGTTAAGATCTTCAAATACAAATCCCTGGAGACTTCCTTCTCTGCTTTAACTTTACTCACGTTCTTAAGTCGAGGCATGAATACGTTGCACTCGTAAATCTACAAAAGTGGCGGAGAGTAAAGTCAAATCGAAAGAGCAAGAATTACAATCATCTGGGTAACTTTACTCACATGTATACATGCCGACTCAAAGTCCAGCCATTTGTTCCTAAATCTACAAACATCAAAAGTACCTTGTTGCAATTGCAGTTCAGAACTTGTGAGAAAAGTGGCGGAGAGTAAAGTCAAATCTAAAGAGCAAGAATTACAATTATCTGTGTGGCGATAGAGTAAGTGTGCGAAACCCTAAGCATTCAAAGCTGTAGAGTTTTTTAATACTTTGATAGCCACTAATAAATGAAGCGATTTGTGCACTGACAGACAAACATGTATTACCGAAATAACGAATACATGGGAAAAACCTAGAACGTTTCCAAACAAGGTTACCTGATTACTTAGCGTTTTTTATTGCACATCTCTGAAGCGTTGTGTCTGAGGTCGAGGAGGAAAAGATGACCCAGAAAAAATGCCGCGGTTTTCTGTGCAGAATGTTGTGAAAGTGGGTCGAGCGTTCGGGCCTCGTCATGTGCGGTTAAGAGAGGAGGATCAAAGGGGGAACAGAAGCAGAAGAGGAAGGTGACATCATGACAGGAAGTACTGCGGACAAGGATAAATACGGGCCGAACACCATCGAAGAAGAAAAACAGCAACACCTGTACCTTCAGTGAGAAAGCCAGAGAGCATCAGGTGCAGAAAATCAAACATTCACTTCTGAATATCGACGACGAAGATCAGGATGCCTTCAGCAAGTAACTCCAAAGTCACGGTAAGAGCGTCTTCATTTCAACCTCATGTTTGGATTTAAAAGTTTGATTTGATTTCGAACGTATAAATAATTATAATGAAATGAAACAAGAGAATTATGATACTGTACAAACTTCAGCAGTGTCCAATTGATAAACAAAATATGATTGACTTACAAATTATATATAAACGTCTTAATATAAGTGTTAAAAAGCAAATAAGACATGAAAAAGTAGATTGTTATACGTGTTAAAGGACCAATAATCTATCAAATTCATGATAAAATTAATAAAGTTTTTAAATCATTGTGATTTCCATAGAAGCAGATTTCAATTTCGATTCAGAAATCTGCATGTTAAACTAAAAATGGATATCAGCATGTGAAGGACACTGCTCAGGAACTAGTCTCTGTATGTGATGACTCCTTCTGGAGAGGATCACAGATACATGGATCCTGAGGCTGAAGCTCCAGCCGGGGACTAGTGAGATTTTCCTACACTTTGTATACTAATAGTAATGGTCCCCCCCCCCCCCCCTAAAGGAGGTGAAGCTGAAGAACATGGGGTCCTGGGCCAGCCTGGCTCAGAGGTCTCAGTCCACTCTGCCACATTTCACTGACTCTCATTACTGCGTCATATCATTTAGAAACAGAAACACAGATCATTTAGAAACAGAAAATGTGTTAAAAGCTACATTGTTCCTCCTCTTCCTCAGCTTTTCTGTGTGGTGGCGATGATGATGATGATGAAGATGATGATGGTGGAGGCAGCAGCAATGCCCGGCGGCAAATCAAAACACCCGAAGACCCACACCGAGGGCTCTGATGGTGCGGAGGCAGAAATGATCCCGCTGCAGATCGACCACAAGTTCTTGAAACATTACAGAAGTGTTCGGCCGCTGCAGAACGCCTCCATCTCCCCGTGGACCTACAAGTAAGGAGACACACATGTCGTATTTCTGTGTCGGTCCCTGAAGGCAGCATCTCCCTCGTCCAATGGGATTAAAAAGTAAAAAGCTAAAGCAGGGGTGTCCAAACTACGACCAGTTGTCCATTTCTAATTGGCCCTTAGCTAATTCTTAAAGTATAATGGTGTATGGCCCCTACCTGAAACTCGTGCTTGTCTTATATTGTACTTCTTAAATATATATTTGAGCCTATATTACACAGTAGTATCACTGTTCAAAGACATTATAATCTATCTGAGGCTTCTGATTTAAGGGATGAGCTGCAACAGAAACTGAAACCCTCTGGGATGTTTCTTAAATCAAGTTTAAAGCCTCATTGACCTACATTGCTGAATTATAACTTAACCTATGAAGCAGTAAACCTCTAGTGAGTGTATGTGTTTCTGTATGTGGCCCTCAGTGGAAAAGGTTTGGACCCCCCTGCTGTAAAGAAACTACAGCACGGTCACATGACTTCACGTTCAAGTCTCCTTTTCAAGACAATCAATCAATATTTGAATGTTTATACTAATGTTGTCCCTCCTCTCTCTCCGTCCACAGCATAACTAACGATGCCACCCTCGTGCCTCCCTTCCTGTCCGAGGCTCGCTGTCTTCTGCGCGGCTGCCTGGATTTGGACGGTGTCGAGGACTTGAACCTGGAATCCCGACCCATTATGCACCAGGTGATGCTGCTGCGGCGCGTCAAATCCAAGGGGGCGGAGTCTGGGTACCACTACAGGCTGGAGTCCCGCCTCCTCGCCGTGGGATGCACCTGCGTCCGGCCCACCGTCCAGTACCAGGACTGAAGAAACATCTCTATCTGACTTTAAATTGGTTTAAATGATGGTTTTGTATTATTTATTTTGTATAGGTAGAACTTATCAGCTCGAGTCATATATTAGCTTTACAGCCCAACATTAGCCACCTTTAGCTTAGCGGTGGTGACCATGCTGTAGTTCCTTTATAATTAACGTATTTTATGATGTATTTATTTAACTCCCCAGATAGTCATTTTTTCGATCTAGATCTGAGAGTCGTCTGCATCGAGGGTCCAACCTGATTCAGCTGCTGCAGAACAATAGAACAACAAAACGACATAAAGGCTCAGATAAAAGTCCATAACTGTCATAGTAATGATAGTATGTCACACATATTACTTTGGCTTATTTTGATTTAGAAGTTGGAGTCCAAATCCGCGTAATTAAACCAAACTTCATACAGAAAATAAGACTTCCTGATTGAGTTGAGATAAGGACTTCTAGCACCAATTACCAGACAAAACATTTCCCTAATTTAAATGTGTATTTGTTCTTTAATAATCTGCTTATTTTCCATATGTATTTATATTCTAACTAAAGTCCGGAGCTGGAGTTTAAAAGCTCTCAGATGATCATTGGATGTGTTTCGTATATGATGTTTATTTATCGGTGCAGTTTATTTAAAATGAATATTTAACTTGAAGGTATTTATTGGAGGTGTTGTATTACTGTTAATGTATTTATTTGACTCAATAAAAACAAAGGATGAACAAAGAAGTAAAGCGTCATTGATTTATTATTCGATTTAAAATATAATGTGATTTCTGTACAATATTTATCTTCATCATCATCACTCCTTAACACAGTCAGTGAAACACACACACACACACACACACACACACACTCGAGCTGTAAACACTTGACATAATATACTTTCACCAGTAGGGGGCTGAAATGTAGCTTCAAATGGTAGCATTAGTGCTAGAATGCTAATGTGTGTATAATGTCTTGATATTCAGAAATATAATATAACTCCAAACTTCAAAATAAAACGAACTTTGGGAAGTGTGAAACGAGATCGATACTCAGGTCTAATCGTGGTGACTTATTGATCGTCTAGGACTAATCACAGTCTCTCCAGATCTCCTACAAAATCACGTTCCCATTACGGTCACATTTTGATAACCATTACACGAGTTGTGTTTGGTTTGACCCACACACTCACATTGACCTTATAGGGAATTAAAGGCATACTTGTATAATAATTGACAGTGTTGTTGAATAAGAACGTAATTTGTAGGAGACCAGGTTTCTCCGTGAGACTCTTATTGGTATAATTAACTGTTTCTGTACCGTGGACATTTGGACCAGGACATGTCTGGATCTTGTAAGCGTGTTAACTCCTTTGGCTTTCTTGGGGTGTTTTTAACCAAACTCATCCGACTCTAAAGATCTCTGTGACTCTGCTCTCAATCGCCCAAATGTATCTGAGTTTGATGGTGTTGTTTGTGGGTCTTTTGCCTCATCTTTATCTCGCCATTTTTTTTTACAAGGACACTTAGTATCAGACATACAACTATCTTTGGTCTAATCGAAGTCCAGTGTTGGTATTGGATTTGTCGGACGTGTGTTTGAACACCGTCTTGACTCACTTTAATTCACTTAAGAGCCCAGAATAACTCTTTATTACGGTTCTGTTTCACAATAACTGTAAGTATCTCGACTTGGCAGCAGATGGAGCTGTTTCACTCAGATGTGAGTATCAGATTCCACCATATCCAATCTTCTCTGCTCTTTCTGGACTCGCTTCTTGTTTCGGTGACTTTTCCTTTGGGTCACGGTCCAATTTCAGTTTCAAGTGTGGTCAAACCTTCCAGAATATTTCTTTATACGTACACAATCACACATGAACACATTGGCACTGTCGGCGCAGTGAAACCTCCGTGAGCCGTCTGATGAGGAAGATGCAGCGTCCTGGAGAAGTGATTATCTCGTTATTAAAGAGTCTCTCGTTAAGAAGAGTCCTGGTTGTTCAGAGGAGGTCCAACCTTCAGTCCTCTGACTCTGTTTATGTGAGCCTCTTCCTGCCAGACTCCAGTTGGAGCAGCGCCGGCTCTTCAGTCCTCAGATCGTCCGCCCTCGGAAATGGCTTCCAAATAGATTTCAGCTTGTGTTGTGATCAGGCCATCAAGACACCTGCAGCGGAGGAAAGAGGGTGGAGGCGTTAATGCAAGGTCATCCAACACCTTCTGGATCAAAACATTGATAAATTGGGTTTAAAGGGATCAAATTGAGATTATAAATGAAGAAACTTTCAATGTGAATGTTGGCAAAGCCTCTCATTAAGATATAAAATATGAAACACACATTACCTAAAACTCATCAATGACAATTTGGTACTTTTTCAAAGGTCATTTTGTAATGATAATGCTCACAATCAATACATAACGTCTGCATTGCCAATAGTTTGCAGAGAAAATGTTGCAGCAAAAACTATATTTCAGACTATAGTGAGCTTCCACTGGTGTCAACAGATTTGGAAATACCTTATACTGTTTTTAAGCCTTTTGTTAATTGATCTACAAATCTAAAGGTACATTTTAGGACATTATTTAACCACTTCCTTTACCCTGGTCTAAAAGTCAATGGTTTTTTGAATGTGTTTGTGGCTGTTAGCCTGAAACAAGCTCAGTGGTTAACAGAAGCTGAAGAGATCATAACGTCAACATTAGCCGCCTTTAGCTTAGCGGTGGTGACTCGTGTAATGTTCTTCTCATTACAACACTGTCTTTATGTTTTGTGTCAGTGCGTCTACCCAGAATCCCCTCTTTCTCCTCCAGCTCCTCCTCACCTCCACACTGTGCTTATCCTGAAAGACACAAACAGAAACTCCCGTTAGTGATCCATTCATTCATAAAACACCAGACATCTGAAATCTGATGATAACAGCTGCTCTCTCACCTCCTCCTGCAGTCTCTCCTGCGATGCGTTCAGGTGCTCCTGTGATGCGTTCAGGTGCATCTGCCGCTGCTCTTTATAGGCGTCGGCCCGATGCTCCTGGCGCTCTTTGGTCAGAGCTTTCTGAGCGACTTCGCGCTCGTGCTCCCTCCGCTCGGCCAGGTGCTTCAGCAACTCCGCCTCGTGACACTAGAGGGCGACAGAGGAAGGGTGTGAGTTTTATACCTGTGTTTGCTTGTTTTTAGGTTCTGGTTCTCCAACGCAATCTCATGTTTTTATCTGATCTGACAGAACAACGGAACATTCAAACACAGTCTAAACATAGAAGACATTCTTCATGGTCTTATTTTCTATTGTATTTCTATTGTATTCCTTATATAATCCTTATAATAATATATAATCACCACTTGTAACAGCGTAAAATAACTTCTGGGGTTCCTCAGGGATCGATACTAGGGCACCTTCTCCTTTAGTTTGGTACATTGTTCTGTCCACCAGTTGAATGTGTGCTTTGTCACAACCTTTCTTGCAAAGGCATTTTCATTTCACATCAGAACAAACGGCCCTCTCTTCAGTAGTTTGCCCAGTAGTTGGCGCTATAGGCTAATCTCTACTCCAGTAAACAGAGGAGAAAAGTTGATGATAACTGCAAAGAATGAAAATGTGGAAAGTGTTCTTATACGTTTCCTCAAAAAATACATTCCTGGAAACACCCTACTGTGATCGTGTCAGCATTAAGCTCAAAGGACTCAAAGGGGTCAAACTAAATGAGTTGGACTTATTCCACCCACCTTCCTCCTCTCCTGGGCGGCGTCCAGCTTCTTCTGGATCTCCTCCAGAGAGGGCTTCTGGCGGGGGGGTGTGGTTGCTCTCAGCTCGGGGCCGCCGTCAAACGTCGGCGGCTTCAGGATGACTTCGAAGGCCTGGCCGCTCGAACGCTTGCTCAGCTCGATCACCTCCATGTGCCGGATGTTGCACAGGTTCAAGTCCACCACGCCCGCTGTAGAAAGAGATAGAACATGCATAAATAAATGACTCCTGCAGCGAGAAGCTAAGACAGGGGTGTCCAAACTACGGCATGGGGGCCAAATGCAGCCCGGGTCCGAGTTTAATGGAGTATGGCCCAAAAATGAAACTTGTGCTTGTCTGATATTGTACTTCTTAAATATAGATGAACACAGATATTACACAGTAGCATTCATGCGTTAATAAGCCCGCTCTTCAAACTAATTCAGTCAAACATTTTTTAACAAATCTTAGTTGATAAGCAAAAAGCCCAAATACTTATTTACATAACCACCTTGAAATAGACCCTTCATAGTTCTCCTAATCTATCCGAGGCTTCTGTTTTGAAGGATGCGCTGTTAGCACACTAAATGAATCCCTATGGAAAGCTGTGATGTAACGCATATTCAAGTATTAATCTTAATCGACCTACATTTGATTGAACAGTAAACCTCGAGGCTCAGCCCTTCGTATATTTTTCTGTATGTGGCCCACGGTGAAAGAAGTTTGGACACCCCTGAGACTTTATCAGAGGTGGGAACGTAACTTTAAGTGTGAATATATAATTATTTTGTATATAATAAAGAGAGTTACTGACCTTCCTTCTTGTCCCTCTGTGATTCTGGGCAGGATGCAGGAGCAGAAGAGAGACACCAGGGGGAGCTCTCTCAGCTTCTCTCGGTACGCTGCAGCCATTACAGGCAGAGAAGAAGAGTGAGACACTTTCAGTCACATTAACAAACAAGATAGATATGATAATATATTTAAATAAGATTATTATAATATTAATAATACAATAATAATAAATAATCTGTTCATTATTTAAAATAATTGGCTTGAAAATAATAATACAAATTAAAAGACTGTCAAAATAATAATCATAATAATAATAACAACATGTGTTTACCTGCTAGAGTCATGTTGCTGCTGTTTCCTGTCAAAGACACTGTGGTGAGGTAGAGTCTGTTCCTGAGGAGACACAATAAACAACAAACACATTATAACAGGTTACTTTTCCCCGAGTTACGCTTCTCAGGCAATCACACACTTTAGCATCTCTCACAGGATCAGGAAGTAAACAAGACAACAACAACAAATCAAAAGAAAACAACGTGAAGAAAGAAATGGAAAATGGAAAAACATTTATATCAAGATGTGAATATTAGAGGATCTAAGAAACAGACAATAAGAGTGAGAATACTCTGTGGACTAATCTACTACTAAAAGTACTTAAAACAAGATAGTATATAAACTATAAATATATATATAACATAAAATATAATGTTAAATATAAGTTTGGCTTTAAAGAATATGCACTTTTTACATTTGTAATGCATCATCAAGCTGTTCCACCTGAGCGTGTTACTGTATTCGTTATGATTATCAATGCTATAAATATATATCCAACTATTTTAAAGTTTGCATTTTTGACTTTTGTATTTAATATAAAGTCATCTTAATGTTGCCGCTCTTGTTCAAAAACGCTAAAGATATCTTGTTGTATTCACACCTCGGGGAGCTTCTTTAAAAAGCTGCTTCCGGTTGAGTATTCATGTACGGGTCGTGTGAGTCATCGTCATGGTAACGACTCGATCTGTGACTCCAGCAGATTAAAATAACCTCAGAGCCGATTCAACCTTTACACACACACACACCACACACACACACACACACACACACACACACACACACACACACACACACCACACACACACACACACACACACACACACACACTACACACACACACACACACACTGGAGACTTATTCTAACCTTAACCCTAACCAACACATGCCTAACCCTAACCAAGCCTTCACCCTAAAATTAATGATTCCCCTCATGGGGACCTCCATTTTGTATAGTAATGCTAGGCCACACACGCACACACACACACACACGCACACACGCGCACACACACAGCTGGTGAAGGTGAGATCTAAATGTTCCTAAGATGAGTCTAAGTCTCAACAAGAAAACATGAAGATGATCAGAAAATAAAAATATTGATACAAAAACATGAGCAGATCACACATAATGTAAACAACTGTGAGTGTGTGTGCGTGTGTGCGTGTGTGCGTGCGTGTGTGTGCGCAGAGACTAAGAGATGATGTCATTGTAGCCCGTCAGCGCATCTCCCTCTGCAGCGCGCGAGCCAAACAGAAGGGAATCGAACTAAAAACGTTAGAGAGACGCAGCAGCAGACACGCGCGAGGCGTTGAATCAGAATCTGCAGGAGTTCACTAAGACAGGGATGCCGTGCATCTGTGTGCGGAGTGTGTGTGTGCGTGTGCGTGTGCAGATACTAAGAGATGATGTCATTGCAGCCAGTCAGCGCATCTCCCTCTGCAGCGCGCGAGCCGCTTTGACTGAGCGGATGGTAAACACAGAGACAAGTCGAACAGAAACAGAAACATGAGATATATTAAATATAACTAAATCAGAATCTGCAGGTGAATTAAAACTGAAGACGAGGGAAGCCTTGCATCTGTCTGCAGAGCTGCACGCACGCGCACAGGCTTTAAAGACACCGACCAATAAGATCAAAACGTGCAGATTGTAGAGATGTTAGTGCATATACATATGTGTGTGTGAGATGTGCAGAATAAGAGTGTGTGTGTGTGTGTGTGTGTGTGTGTGTGTGTGTGTGTGTGTGTGTGTGTGTGTGAGACTAAGAGATGATGTCATCGTAGCCTCTGCAGAGCGAGCAGCTTTGAGTCTGATGGTAAACACAGAGACATCAAGAAGAAATCTCATTCTGAAGACATCTGTCTGCGGAGCGGCGACGTGATCACAACGTGCAGATATTAGAGAGGTAAGTGAATATAAGTGTGTGTGTGTGTGTGAGAGAGTGTGTGAGGTGTGTGTGAGAGTGTGTGAGAGAGTGTGTGAGAGAGTGTGTACTCACCCTGCAGTGATGCTGGTCGTCTCTGAAGCTCTGAAGATCTGCAGCTCAGCTTCAGCACCTCTCTGCTGCATGACATCACCACGCAGGCAGCTGATTGGCTGACAGGGAGGCTGCGCTGTGATTGGTCCAACAGGGCAGAGCAGGAGGAGGAGGAGGAGGAGGAGGAGGAGGAGGAGGAGGAGGAGGAGGAGGAGGAGGAGGAGGAGGAGGAGGAGGAGGAGGAGGAGGAGGAGGAAGAAGAAGGTTCTAAAAACAATTATTTCTCTTTTTTGATTTTATATATTTATTTCAAAATCTTTTTTTTGCAGACATGGCACTTCCCAAAGGAGACACAGACGAGACCCCGAAGGAGACACAGACGAGACCCCGAAGGAGACACAGACGAGACCCCGAAGGAGACACAGACGAGACCCCGAAGGAGACACAGACGAGACCCCGAAGGAGACACAGACGAGACCCCGAAGGAGACACAGACGAGACCCCGAAGGAGACACAGACGAGACCCCGAAGGACACACAGACGAGACCCCGAGAGACAGACGAGACCCGAAGGAGACACAGACGAGACCCCGAAGGAGACACAGAGGAGACCCCGAAGGAGACACAGACGAGACCCCAAAGGAGACACAGACGAGACCCCGAAGGAGACACAGACGAGACCCCGAGGAGACACAGACGAGACCCCGAAGGAGACACAGACGAGACCCCGAAGGAGACACAGACGAGACCCCGAAGGAGACACAGACGAGACCCCGAAGGACACACAGACGAGACCCCGAAGGAGACACAGACGAGACCCCGAAGGAGACACAGACGAGACCCCCGAAGGAGCACACCAGCGGAGACCCGAAGGAGACACAGACGAGACCCCAAAGGAGACACAGACGAGACCCTGAAGGAGACAGAGAGGAGACCCCGAAGGAGACACAGAGGAGACCCCGAAGGAGACACAGACGAGACCCCAAAGGAGACACAGACGAGACCCCAAAGGAGACACAGACGAGACCCTGAAGGAGACAGAGAGGAGACCCCGAAGGAGACACAGACGAGACCCCGAAGGAGACACAGACGAGACCCCGAAGGAGACACGGACGAGACCCCGAAGGAGACACAGACGAGACCCCGAAGGAGACACAGAGGAGACCCCGAAGGAGACACAGACGAGACCCCAAAGGAGACACAGACGAGACCCTGAAGGAGACAGAGAGGAGACCCCGAAGGAGACACAGACGAGACCCGCAAGAGGACACAGACGAGACCCGAAGGAGACACGGACGAGACCCGAAGGAGACACAGACGAGACCCGAAGGAGACACAGACGAGACCCCGAAGGAGACACAGACGAGACCCCGAAGGAGACACAGACGAGACCCCGAAGGAGACACAGACGAGACCCCGAAGGAGACAGAGAGGAGACCCCGAAGGAGACACAGACGAGGCCCCAAAGGAGACACAGACGAGACCCCGAAGGAGACACAGACGAGACCCGAAGGAGACACAGACGAGACCCCGAAGGAGACACAGACGAGGCCCCAAAGGAGACAGAGAGGAGACCCCGAAGGAGACACAGACGAGGCCCCAAAGGAGACACAGACGAGACCCCGAAGGAGACACAGACGAGACCCCGAAGGAGACACAGACGAGACCCCGAAGGAGACACAGACGAGACCCCGAAGGAGACACAGACGAGACCCCGAAGGAGACAGAGAGGAGACCCGAAGGAGACACAGACGAGACCCCGAAGGAGACAGAGAGGAGACCCGAAGGAGAGGAGACCCGAAGGAGGACACAGCCGAGACCCCGAAGGAGACACAGACGATGGCCCCCAAAGGAGACAAGACGAGACCCCGAAGGAGACACAGACGAGACCCCAAAGGAGGACACAGACGGAGACCCCGAAGGAGACACAGATGAGACCCCAAAGGAGACACAGACGAGACCCCGAAGGAGACACAGACGAGGCCCCAAAGGAGACAGAGAGGAGACCCCGAAGGAGACACAGACGAGACCCCGAAGGAGACACAGACGAGGCCCCGAAGGAGACACAGATGAGACCCCGAAGGAGACACAGATGAGACCCCGAAGGAGACACAGATGAGGCCCCAAAGGAGACACAACGAGACCCCGAAGGAGACAGAGAGGAGACCCCGAAGGAGACACAGACGAGACCCCGAAGGAGACAGAGAGGGAGACCCCCAAGGAGACAGAGAGGAGACCCCGAAGGAGACAGAGAGGAGATCCGAAGGAGACACAGACGGACCCCCGAAGGAGACAGAGAGGAGACCCCGAAGGAGACAGAGAGGAGACCCCGAAGGAGACACAGACGAGACCCCGAAGGAGACACAGACGAGACCCCGAAGGAGACACAGACGAGGCCCCAAAGGAGACACAGACGAGACCCCGAAGGAGACACAGACGAGACCCCAAGGAGACACAGAACGAGACCCGAAGGAGACACAGATGAGACCCCAAAGGAGACACAGACGAGACCCCAAAGGAGACACAGACGAGACCCCGAAGGAGACAGAGAGGAGACCCCGAAGGAGACACAGACGAGACCCCGAAGGAGACAGAGAGGAGACCCCGAAGGAGACACAGACGAGACCCCGAAGGAGACACAGACGAGGCCCCAAAGGAGACACAGACGAGACCCCGAAGGAGACACAGACGAGACCCCAAAGGAGACACAGACGAGACCCGAAGGAGACACAGATGAGACCCAAAGGAGACACAGACGAGACCCCGAAGGAGACACAGACGAGGGCACCAAAGGAGACAGAGAGGAGACCCCGAAGGAGACACAGACGAGACCCAGAAGGAGACACAGACGAGGCCCCGAAGGAGACCACAGATGAGACCCCGAAGGAGACACAGATGAGACCCCGAAGGAGACACAGATGAGGCCCCAAAGGAGACACAGACGAGACCCGAAGGAGACAGAGAGGAGACCCCGAAGGAGGACACAGACGAGACCCCGAAGGGAGACAGAGAGGAGACCCCCAAGGAGACAGAGAGGAGACCCCGAAGGAGACAGAGAGGAGATCCCGAAGGAGACACAGACGAGACCCCGAAGGAGACAGAGAGGAGACCCCGAAGGAGACAGAGAGGAGACCCCGAAGGAGACACAGACGAGACCCCGAAGGAGACACAGACGAGACCCCGAAGGAGGACGAGAGGAGACCCCGAAGGAGACACAGACGAGACCCCGAAGGAGACACAGACGAGGCCCCGAAGGAGACACAGATGAGACCCCGAAGGAGACACAGATGAGACCCCGAAGGAGACACAGATGAGGCCCCAAAGGAGACACAGACGAGACCCCGAAGGAGACAGAGAGGAGACCCCGAAGGAGACACAGACGAGACCCCGAAGGAGACAGAGAGGAGACCCCCAAGGAGACAGAGAGGAGACCCCGAAGGAGACAGAGAGGAGATCCCGAAGGAGACACAGACGAGACCCCGAAGGAGACAGAGAGGAGACCCCGAAGGAGACAGAGAGGAGACCCCGAAGGAGACACAGACGAGACCCCGAAGGAGACACAGACGAGACCCCGAAGGAGACACAGACGAGGCCCCAAAGGAGACACAGACGAGACCCCGAAGGAGACACAGACGAGACCCCAAAGGAGACACAGACGAGACCCCGAAGGAGACACAGATGAGACCCCAAAGGAGACACAGACGAGACCCCAAAGGAGACACAGACGAGACCCCGAAGGAGACAGAGAGGAGACCCCGAAGGAGACACAGACGAGACCCCGAAGGAGACAGAGAGGAGACCCCGAAGGAGACACAGACGAGACCCCGAAGGAGACACAGACGAGGCCCCAAAGGAGACACAGACGAGCCCCGAAGGAGACACAGACGAGACCCAAAGGAGACACAGACGAGACCCCGAAGGAGACACAGATGAGACCCCAAAGGAGACACAGACGAGACCCCGAAGGAGACACAGACGAGGCCCCAAAGGAGACAGAGAGGAGACCCCGAAGGAGACACAGACGAGACCCCGAAGGAGACACAGACGAGGCCCCGAAGGAGACACAGATGAGACCCCGAAGGAGACACAGATGAGACCCCGAAGGAGACACAGATGAGGCCCCAAAGGAGACACAGACGAGACCCCGAAGGAGACAGAGAGGAGACCCCGAAGGAGACACAGACGAGACCCCGAAGGAGACAGAGAGGAGACCCCCAAGGAGACAGAGAGGAGACCCCGAAGGAGACAGAGAGGAGATCCCGAAGGAGACACAGACGAGACCCCGAAGGAGACAGAGAGGAGACCCCGAAGGAGACAGAGAGGGAGACCACCGAAGGAGACACAGACGAGACCCCGAAGGAGACACAGACGAGACCCCGAAGGGAGACACAGACGAGGCCCCAAGGAGACACAGACGAGACCCCGAAGGAGACACAGACGAGACCCCAAAGGAGACACAGACGAGACCCCGAAGGAGACACAGACGAGACCCCAAAGGAGACACAGACGAGACCCCAAAGGAGACACAGACGAGACCCCGAAGGAGACAGAGAGGAGACCCCGAAGGAGACACAGACGAGACCCCGAAGGAGACAGAGAGGGACCCCGAAGGAGACACAGACGAGACCCCGAAGGAGGACACAGACGAGGCCCCAAAGGAGGACACAGACGAGACCGAAGGAGGACACAGACGAGACCCCAAAGGAGACACAGACGAGACCCCGAAGGAGACACAGATGAGACCCCCAAAGGAGACACAGACGATACCCCCCGAAGGAGACACAGACGAGGCCCCAAAGGAGACAGAGAGGAGGACCCGAAGGAGACACAGACGAGACCCCGAAGGAGACACAGACGAGGCCCGAAGGAGACACAGATGAGACCCCGAAGGAGACACAGATGAGACCCCGACGGAGACACAGATGAGGCCCCAAAGGGAGACACAGACGAGACCCCGAAGGAGACAGAGAGGAGACCCCGAAGGAGACACAGACGAGACCCCGAAGGAGACAGAAGAGGAGACCCCCAAGGAGACAGAGAGGAGACCCCGAAGGAGACAGAGAGGAGATCCGAAGGAGACAACAGACGAGACCCGAAGGAGACAGAGAGGAGACCCGAAGGAGGACCGAGAGGAGACCCGAAGGAGACACCAGCATGCAGAACATAGAGACCTTTATCTGACTACATTTTAAAAACCATAAAGAAAGTTATAAATGTGAATCTCGTGCAGCCGGTTTGAAGCTTCTGAGGAAATGTCACCGCGAAGATTACAGGCTGACACAGCCGGCGTTACTCATCACACACACACACACACACACACGCACACACAGACACACACACGCACACAGACACACACACACACACTCACACACACACAGACACACAGACACACACACACAGACACACACACGCACACACACACACACACAGTCTGTTGCTCTGGTTGACAGCCAGACTCTTCCGTCTGTCGAGGTTCATTCAAACTGATTATTAGAAACGGCTGGTTTCACATTTGATTTGTGTAAAATGATTCTTAAAGATCAGAGTTTCCTCAGGTCGGTGTCGCATTTCTATATCACACGTTACACGCTACACGCTACACGTCACATCACACGTTACACGCTACACGCTACACGTCACATCACACGTTACACGCTACACGCTACACGTTAGACGCTCTTATCCAAAGCGACTCACAGACTCAGCACTGAGGACGATCCCCACAGGAGCACTTTGGGGTGAAGTGTCTCAGGGACACAACGACATGCTGACTGCAGTGGGGTTTGAACCTGTGACCCCCTGAGCCCAATCCACTGCGCCACACGCCCCCAATATATTAGTAGATTTAATAATAAGATTCAGTGATGATGAAATCACTTTTATTCGTATTTATTTCACTCCATTGTTCTGCTTCATCTTTATTATGATCAGTTCTTCTTTTGATCCTCTTGGTTTAACATGACCTTAAGATATATCCAGCTGCAGCTTTGCACGTTCAACCACTTTGTAGAAGTCTTTTTCTTATCTTATAATATCTATTGATGTTACTGACATGGTATTGCTATTTTCCATATTGTATTTCTTTAACAATTATACTGATTAATTTATTGATACACATATTTGATTGATCTTCTCTCTGCTTTTCCTTTGCGTGTTTATTTAGTCTTCTGGTTTAATGAACACTCTGCAAAGTAACGTCTGTCCTCATCAGAAGGGACAAGTGTTTCATACATTGGACATCTTTCTGATGAATTACAGGAGAAGACAAGAAAAGGAAAATATTTGAAATACTTTTTTTAAAAAACATTATTGTCTGCAATATAATTCTCCAGATGTAAGTAAAGCATAATGGGACTACAGTTCCCATCATGCACCAGCAGAACACACTGTTCTCCTCTCTCTGAACCAGATGAGGTAATGCAGCTGCAGTGTGTGTGTGTGTGTGTGTGTGTGTGTGTGTTGCTGCAGCAGCGAGGGGAGAGAAACCTCCACATCCCAACAGATGATGTCACCTAGAGCCAATCAGCTGAGAGCTCTCACTGTAAGGGTGGGAGTAGGAGTGGGTGTGAGTGTGTGTGTGTGTGTGTGTGTGTGTGTGTGTGTGTGTGTGTGTGTGTGTGTGTGTGTGTGAAAGTCAAATTAGGATTCAGCAGGAACAACAAACATCTGCGGTAAACAGGAGGGTTTTATAAGAAACAACATTAATAAAGATAAATAGATAAACTATTAGTAACATAATATAATAAATAAATATATCACATAATATGATGAGAAAAATAAATAAAATATAGTAAATATATAAAAACAAATAAGAACATAAATATGAATAAAATATAATACAATTAAATTGAGTGTGTTATAAAAAAAGGTAAACAAAACATAATATAATTAAATAGACTAGAAATATAACACATTGAACAGAAACAATAAAACAATAAAATACATTTAAATAGTAATAAATAGAGCAGAATAAATGAAGAGTATGAGAGCGCAGAGGACGAGGCTCTGCGGGACCTCCAGGCCAAACAGCAGCAGACTGGAAACGATGACATCGTCTCTGAGCACGGACGATGATGTCATTAAAATGAGGTCATCACACTGCGCCCTGAAGTGATGTCATCACAATCTAAAGAAAACAGAGCAGTCACGTAGAAGAGGTGTGTGTGTGTGTGTGTGTGTGTGTGTGTGTGTGTGTGTGTGTGTGTGTGGTGTGTGTTGTGTCAAGCTTGCCTCTAACATCTTTATTATTGAAACAAAACAGATTATTATTATAGTGTAATTGTTCTCATTAATA
Organism: Harpagifer antarcticus; assembly: GCA_902827135.1. Classification (NCBI taxonomy): domain Eukaryota; kingdom Metazoa; phylum Chordata; class Actinopteri; order Perciformes; family Harpagiferidae; genus Harpagifer; species Harpagifer antarcticus. The sequence continues at coordinate 26,990 of CADEHL010000798.1, forward strand.
TTCAGGTTGAGAGATTATCATTATGCCCTGATGTTAGTCTCCCAGGCACCACTGCCTTCTTAATAGGAAGCATTCACTTTGGTTTGGTGAATACAGTAAACCTCTAACAGTGAAATAGAAATATCCTTCTTCCAACACAGTCCTGCACCTCCTTCGTCCAATGAGATTCCTCCATGTCATTTGGCTAATGTTGGGCTATAAAGGAACTACAGCACGGTCACATGACTTCACGTCACCACCGCTAAGCTAAAGGTGGCTAATGTTGGGCTTATGAAGGACCTACAGCCACGGTCACATGACTTCACATCACCACCGCTAAGCTAAAGGTGGCCAATGTTGGGCTATAAAGGAACTACAGCACGGGTCACATGACTTTCACGTCACCACCGCTAAGCTAAAGGTGGCTAATGTTGGGCTATAAAGGAACTACAGCACGGTCACATGACTTCATGTCACCACCGCTAAGCTAAAGGGGGCTAATGTTGGGCTATAAAGGAACTACAGCACGGTC
>CADEHL010000799.1:0-23212 GCA_902827135.1 Harpagifer antarcticus
CATTCACCTCCTACACCTCCTACACACTCACCTCCTACACACTCACCTCCTCCACACTCAGCTCCTCCGGCGCCCCAAAGGAGGGTCCTTAGCTGCCCCTTAAACATCTCTATTGAGGCAGAGGCTCTTAGTTTCTGGGGAGTTTGTTCCAAAGCCTGGGGGCCACCGCCTCAGAGGCACGGTCCCCTCAGTTTCTAGCCTGGCTCGGGGCACCCTTAGGAGGCCTTGCTCAGAGGACCTCAGGGCCGTGTGTGTGTGTGTGTGTGTGTGTGTGTGTCAGTGTGCCAGTGTGCCAGGATAGCAAACCCACGTGTTTCTGCTGATGGGAACTTGGGTCCCCCTCGCAGCGAGGGTGCAGCGAGTCGTTTGGCTGATGCAGAGCGGAGTGCACGTGCTGGGGTGTTCAGTTTAACCATGTCCTGGATGTAGGAAGGGCCAGATCCATTCGCAGCATGGTATGCAAGTACCAGTGTCTTGAAGTGGATTCTAGCAGTTACCGGGAGCCAGTGGAGGGAGCGGAGGAGCGGAGTGGTGTGGGAACATTTAGGAAGGTTGAAGACGAGACGAGCCGCTGCATTCTGGATGAGCTGCAGAGGTCGGATGGCACACGCAGGTAGACCAGCCAGGAGGGAGTTGCAGTAGTCTAGGCGTGAGGTGACGAGAGCCTGGACCAGAACCTGCGTGGCTTTCTGGGTCAGCTGGGGACGTATCTTCCTGATGTTGTACAGCGTGTATCTGCAGCAGCGGGTTGTAGCAGCGATGTTTGCAGTGAAGGACAGGTTGTTATCTAGGGTCACACCCAGATTCCTAGTGGAAACAATAACATCGGCTCTCGAGGTGTAACGCTGATCCTGCGTTTGGTCCTGTAATGGCTGTGGGGTCTGAATAGTGCTTCAGAGTGTCCTTAAATCTCTGACTGTATTTACACTTCAACATAGGCCTTTCAAAGAAGCTGAAATTGTTTGCTTTGTGTCTCCTTCAGGTAGAATTAACCATGAACAGTAAGTCCCTCTTTTAATCAATTTGAATAAAGTGTTTATATGCATCACTTCCTAGATCCTCACGAATATCTCACACGTGTTTTTCGTAGATATTTTATAATAAAATCACAAATAAAGCGCTGTACTTTCTGCAGTAGAGTGAAATAAAGTGCCGGTTGTTTACTGAAGGAGCAGTGTGTTAATCACATGCTGCTTCAGGAGTTATTTAATGGCATGTCTGCATTAAAAACATGAACAGAGCTGGGTCAGGCCCACCCGTTGTGTATATCATAATTACATGTTTGATTAAAATCGCCAAAAAACCCCTATTTGTGTATTTTTACTTGTTATTTTATATATTATTATTTATTTGTGGATTTGTTTTCACTCTTTATATTATCTCAGAATACTGTTTGTATGTGTTTCCACTCACTTAGATGTGTCATACCTCTTCATAGCCGCTGCCCTCCTCAGGTGTTTTAAAGTGTAACATGTGGATTTCCTTCCCAACTCAAAGCCCCCTGTGTGACTCAGTGTTAAGCCATTGCATCACACAGTTTCTGTAATGATTAAGAGGTTTGTTAGTAATCAGATTACTGTGTATTAGGGTATTATTCTCCCTCGGCTCTAACACTTCTTCCACTTTCAGCTACGATGGCGTCGAACCTCTCCACGTCCGTGAGCTCCAGCCCGACAGAGGGTGAGAACTGCGTGTTTTCGGTCATGTGATCACGTGGCGTCCAATCTCTTGACTCGCAGCCAGCGCAGAGTCCTGATAATGAAACCTGTTTGTGTTCTGCTTTATCTCCACGCTTCCTGCTTCCTGCCACAGCTTCAGTTACGAAGGCTTTAACGACGCAGCCGTCCGCAGAGACCACCTTCATCCAGGGTAAATAATATAGACCCCCCCGAATCCTCCTGGTGCAAACGGCAGCTCCTAATGTCTTTATAATGTTATTATTTATATATTTGGTGCACATTTTTACTTAAACCTGTGTAAATACATATTTTATTTTATATTTAATGCACATTTTCACCTCTTTTACTTACTGACGCACACACACACTGACATTAACACACACACACACACACCACACACAATAAATAATAATCCTGATTGATGGTTTAATGTGTACTTTATCCCCTCTCAGTGATCACAACAGCAGCTCCCAGCGGCACAGACTCAGCCGTGATAGCAGGTAACTTTAGCCCCTTAAAACCTCTCAAAGCAGCATTTAGAGGTGGGAGTACAAATACTTTGTTACTGTACTTAAGTACATGTTTCTGGTATCAGTACTTTACTCCACTGCTTGTTTTCCTGACCACTTTTTACTTTGACTTCTTACATGTTGAACCCAAATACCTGTACTTTCTACTTCTTACACTTTGAACCCAAATACCTGTACTTTCTACTTCTTACATGTTGAACTCAAATACCTGTACTTTCTACTTCTTACATGTTGAACACAAATACCTGTACTTTCTACTTCTCACATGTTGAACACAAATACCTGTACTTTCTACTTCTTACATGTTGAACTCAAATACCTGTACTTTCTACTTCTTACATGTTGAACTCAAATACCTGTACTTTCTACTTCTTACATGTTGAACACAAATACCTGTACTTTCTACTTCTCACATGTTGAACACAAATACCTGTACTTTCTACTTCTTACATGTTGAACTCAAATACCTGTACTTTCTACTTCTTACATGTTGAACACAAATACCTGTACTTTCTACTTCTCACATGTTGAACTCAAATACCTGTACTTTCTACTTCTTACATGTTGAACTCAAATACCTGTACTTTCTACTTCTCACATGTTGAACACAAATACCTGTACTTTCTACTTCTTACATGTTGAACTCAAATACCTGTACTTTCTACTTCTTACATGTTGAACACAAATACCTGTACTTTCTACTTCTCACATGTTGAACACAAATACCTGTACTTTCTACTTCTTACATGTTGAACTCAAATACCTGTACTTTCTACTTCTTACATGTTGAACTCAAATACCTGTACTTTCTACTTCTTACATGTTGAACCCAAATACCTGTACTTTCTACTTCTCACATGTTGAACCCAAATACCTGTACTTTCTACTTCTTACATGTTGAACTCAAATACCTGTACTTTCTACTTCTTACATGTTGAACTCAAATACCTGTACTTTCTACTTCTTACATGTTGAACTCAAATACCTGTACTTTCTACTTCTCACATGTTGAACTCAAATACCTGTACTTTCTACTTCTCACATGTTGAACTCAAATACCTGTACTTTCTACTTCTTACATGTTGAACTCAAATACCTGTACTTTCTACTTCTCACATGTTGAACTCAAATACCTGTACTTTCTACTTCTCTCATTTCCCAAACAGCTGGTTCCTTTAGTCTGAATGTGTGTTTGATGCGTGATCATTATTCTTTAGAGTCATTGCGTGCCTATTGATTTGAACACGATCCGTGTATCCATCACTTCCTGGTCTTCTCTAAAGAAGAGGGACCAATGGAAACGTTGTCATGTTGCCGTTGTTCAGCATGGAAACATTCATTAGCTAACAATGACATTATTGTTCTATTGATATAAAGGGAGGTCAGGTACTCTTTAAAGCAGCTGCTAGCTATGGGTACTTTTTACTGAAGGACATTTCAAAGTTCTTTACTTTCACTTGAGTAAAGAAGTTTAGTCAGTACTTCTACTTTCACCAGAGTATTTTTAAACACGAGTATCTGTACTTCCACTTGAGTAAAGGAAGTGTGTACTCGTGCCCTCTCTGAATATGTCTTCTTCCTCTCCTCAGTGGTGATAGTCGTCATCCTGCTCACGGTCGCTGTTCTGGGTTTCCTGCTCTACCGGTACCTGTGTCACAATAAAGGAGCGTACCGGACCACCGGAGAGCCGGCGCCGGGAGAAGACCCCGAAGACGAGTTCAACAACAAGCAGGCGGCCGGAGAGAAGAAGAAGGAATACTTCATCTGAAGACGTGCAGAACGAAAAATAGGACTGTTTGTATTCCTGATTGTGTGTTGGAGAGGAGGCCGAGACCCCCGATGCACGGGAGGAAAGAGTAGAGTAAAACCAAAGACAGGAGGAAGGAGGTGGTGGGTTCTCGTTCGATCAGTAAATACTCGATCAGCATTATTTATCAGGTTTTCTCCAGAATATGCAATGTGTTTTTTATTTGCTTTTACGTGTGTAGTTTTTCTATGCAATTCTTTTATAAACCGGTTCAAAACATTGTCCTCCTGTTTTGCATTCAGGACAGACGAAACACTGATTGGTTGTATTCTTTGTTCCCGATGGCTTCCGTCTTTTGAGATGCATAAGGAAGACGATTAAACGTGTTTTGGACGAGAGACATTTGACTGTGTGATGTTTTTAACCTCTTTGTTTCTGCAGCTGGACACTTTGACTTTCTCGACACATCGAAACCACTCAAACTAGATAAAGTGTCTACATCTTCAAAACTTAACATTTCTACCAATTAATTGTATTTTATTAAGTATTTATCAATGAAATCGTCAGCTGAAAATGACAGATTAATATGGAAGATAAAGCTCTCATTTCTTGCATATTTCCCCCTGACTTTGACGATTAATAAAAGTGTGATTTATAATTTGTTGGATACTTGCCCAAAGATTGTTCGTACCTGATTTCAAAATTAAGATCAGAGGTCTTCAACACGGGCTCTGCGGCTCCTCCAGGGGGTCCTCGCCAAATTATGCTTTGATGTTTGAATGCTATATTATGAAGAATGAATGTACTTTAACACAAATCAGTATGTAGTGTCTCTACTTTAAAGAGTCCTCTCCTGCTGATGTTCAGGTGCATATCAGTATGTAGTGTCTCTACTTTAAAGAGTCCTCTCCTGCTGATGTTCAGGTGTATATCAGTATGTAGTGTCTCTACTTTAAAGAGTCCTCTCCTGCTGATGTTCAGGTGTATATCAGTATGTAGTGTCTCTACTTTAAAGAGTCCTCTCCTGCTGATGTTCAGGTGTATATCAGTATGTAGTGTCTCTACTTTAAAGAGTCCTCTCCTGCTGATGTTCAGGTGTATATCAGTATGTAGTGTCTCTACTTTAAAGAGTCCTCTCCTGCTGATGTTCAGGTGTATATCAGTATGTAGTGTCTCTACTTTAAAGAGTCCTCTCCTGCTGATGTTCAGGTGCATATCAGTATGTAGTGTCTCTACTTTAAAGAGTCCTCTCCTGCTGATGTTCAGGTGTATATCAGTATGTAGTGTCTCTACTTTAAAGAGTCCTCTCCTGCTGATGTTCAGGTGTATATCAGTATGTAGTGTCTCTACTTTAAAGAGTCCTCTCCTGCTGATGTTCAGGTGTATATCAGTATGTAGTGTCTCTACTTTAAAGAGTCCTCTCCTGCTGATGTTCAGGTGTATATCAGTATGTAGTGTCCCTACTTTAAAGAGTCCTCTCCTGCTGATGTTCAGGTGTATATCAGTATGTAGTGTCTCTACTTTAAAGAGTCCTCTCCTGCTGATGTTCAGGTGTATATCAGTATGTAGTGTCTACTTTAAAGAGTCCTCTCCTGCTGATGTTCAGGTGTGTTTAAACACATCACTATGAGGACATTTCTCACTTGCAGCCTTGAGTGTAATGTTTGACAAAAATACACATCCATATTTGACTCAATACCTTTTATATCAAAGTGACAGTATTTGGGTTATTGATTCTTTCATACAGTTTGTACTAAACTAAGGTATTTATGACAAAAGATCTGAGGTGATGGTCTGAAGGCCAGGCGGTGGAAGCATCGTGTGAAGCGGGTGCCTGCGATGCGTTCGGCCGGGAGACGTTGAAACTACATCACGACAGAGTAGAACCTGCAGGTGCTCCAGGTCACAGACTGCTCTTCTAATGCAGCCTCGTTTATATAGATATGGAAATCAAACCAAAAACAAACATGCAGCATTTCCAATTCCCAAAACAACCTTTATTCTAAACTTTTAAATTTGAAGTTTAGTATAAAAAAAAGTGTACCTTATTTTTTTTTCACACTCTTTAGTAATCTTAAAAGATAGAAGGTGAACCAGAGTGTCATCGCGTCACTTTTGGTACACACGAGAGGAATCCCTGAACGTCCGTAACCCTCGGAGAGAAACCCTCCTGCTGGCGGTTGGCATAGCACCTGCTGTCGGCTGTACAGTATTCATATCGCTGCTTTACACACAAGGGAAACAACCTCTCAGTGTTAGCAGCTGTGGCCTTTGGGTCCAAACACACGTGTGGAGGTGTGTGTGTGTGTGAGGTATCAGATGATGGCGTGCAGACAGCTGCTCGCTCTCACTTAACACCCAAATCGCTTAACTGGCGCTGTGCAGACTTTGTTTCCTGGCGGCCACAGCTGTTAAAACTTGATCCGGTGTGTCGGATACCCAGGGACACTTTGACGCTATAGCACACACCCAAAAAAAAAAATGTTTCAAAGTTCTGAAGTAAAGACTAGACGTTGAATTCGAAGCACAGGAATGATGCCGACAGTGAGCCAAACACAACGCTCTCAGGTGGACTCCAATCGACACACGCTCGGAGATCTCAGCTTTCGTTAAACCTCTCTCTGACTTTGCATCTCAGATGAAAAGTGTTTCTACAGAGCAACAACTTAAGGAGTGATTCCTTCACAGGAAGTGAGCGGTGCGACTCGGTGCCTTTGATCACACGTCTTACATATTAATGGAAATGGAAAGAAGGAAATAAAAGAAACATTGAAATATTTATTAAAGTCTCCTCGAGCTTTGACAAGAAACTAATGCTATCACACGTGAATAAATACTTTAAAATGAGAAACAACAGTGGGGAGGGGAGGGGGGGGGGGGGGAGGGGGAGGGTGGTGAAGTCTGTACAATAAAAACACTTAGTGTATAAACTCTGGGTATCCGACTGAAATAGAAACAGGAGACAAAGAAAACGTGTTACACCAACCAGCCCTTCCCGCGCGGCTATCGTTTTGGATCGACTTCAAAGTTCTTTCCTTTAAGTTTACTGAAGTTAATTTACGTTATCCCCGGTGCTCTTTGGCACCCGACTATGTTCATCTACAAATCGCCCAACAAGGTACAGTAAACCACTTTGGATATTGCATGAAATCTTTTTTTCTTTAATCGTTTGCTTATTTTAAATGTATAGATTTACAATCCATCAGATGGACTCAATTTAGCGGAGATATTTGGGACAGTGTGCAAACAAGACGATTCTAGCTAAAAGCATCCAGGACGCTTTCCTTTTTTTTGTCATTTCTCATCATACTGGTATTTACATGTAACCATTACACATTTATTAATTAAACTACACTAGAAGTTCTCAACAAAAAAAAGGACAAATGGATTTTTTTTGTGCATTAAGTGCAACTCCGCAACTGCATTCCACGTTCACCACAAAGCAGCTAAACTACGTGAAGCGGATCCGATGTTTCCTTTTTACGTAGCGTTTACACGAACATCTCGATGTGATTTGTGATCCGTTCGATCGGAGGAAACAGACGCCTGAGAGAGTCCGCCCGGGAATGAGAGGGGCGGACCTGCGAGGATCATGGAATGAAATCTACGGCGTTAGAAATTTAGCGTCAGTCGTCTCCAGGCTGTCGTGGTGGGATCTCTAGGTCAGAAGTGGAGTACTGTACCTCTCTGAGGGCTCTACATATTACATTCCGTTAGGTGATATCAGTATTGTGGCATGGCCAAGCAGCCCGAAGAGGGAGGCGTATGGGGTGGGGAGGGAGGCGTATGGGGTGGGGAGGGAGGCGTATGGGGGGGGGGGGGGAGAACGGGGGCATCAATTGGGTCGGGGGGAGGCTCGGTTTAGGCATGAAGGAGTCGGTGTTACCAGATGGTATAACCTCCATTGGAACCCCCCAGGAAGAAGTTGTTCTTGCGCTGTGCCATTACCACGTTGGCCCCCTGCATGGCGGCCAGCTGAGCCGCGTTGGGGGGGTGTCCAGGAGGGGGGGGGCTGCAGAGGGGAACAGACATAATTATTAACAACTTGGGATTTGATCAATTCTGTCTTAAAACATCTCAATAACGTCCAAACTGCAATAGTTCTGAGGCTGGTTGCCGACTTGGCTCTTGTCTGCTCCTTTAGCCTATCATGTGCAATGTGTTGGAATCCTAACCAATAGGAACATGAGTGTTCCATAGTGATGTCACTAAGTTCCCGAAAGTAAACAGAGGAGTCCAATGGAAGAACAAAAAGTATCTGTAATAACAAATTGGATGCCATGTTAGCCTTGGTGGAGACCAGAAATGTCTACATAACCCAACAACTGCTCCTGGTACTGGGACGGGTTAAATGCAGAGAACACATGTCACTGCGTGTGCCTTGTGCTCCGCATGTGTGACCATTAAAGAGGGGTTCATCCCTCCCAATTCTAATTCTAATCTTGGCTTGGTGTTTAGCTGGTTAACAACTTTCTTATCTTTCCAAAGTTAGGGATATTTGTCTTAAACGATTTTAGGTAAGTTTGAGAAACCGGCTCGAGATACACTTTGTTATATTCCATGGAATGCTCTGAACAGCCGATAGCAATAAATATCTGAAGTGCTTTGACAAAAAAATCCATTAAAAAATGTCATCTGGGGAAGCCGTGGTTCTATAAAAAGTACAACCGGGCCGGCTAAACGGAGTGGATTGCCGCCCTGTCCGTCAGCCTTCCATCTCGTGCACGCACAAATGTATCTCGTGCCCTCATTGGGCGTTCATGTGTGTTGGGGGCGGATTCTTTTCGGCTGTGTACTTTCAAATGTTAGTGCACTCGAGCCGGTTTCTTAAACTTACCTACCCCACCTTTAAGTAAAGCATCATCCGAAACATTTAGACGGTGGCTCCTTTAAATATTTGCGCTGTGTGTTTACTCACTGGGATGGAGACACCACTGCTTGCTGTGAACCGAGCACCAGCATCATAGCCTCCCTCCACCATCACTGTGGAGCCGGGGGGGTACACGGCTCCCATGGGGTAGTAGGCCATGGGGACGTTCTGGCCCATCTGCCCGACCTGCATATGGGGCTGCATGGGCATAAACATCTGAGCGCCGGGGTAGTGGGAGGACATCTGCGCCACCTGGCCGGGCACCTGGTGTGGAAGCACATATCTGGGCTGGTATATCTGCAGACAGACAGAAGCAATCGATTAGAACCAGAGAGGGCAAAAGTACACACATCCTTTACTCAAGTAGAAGTACAGATACTTTAAAATACTCTGGTGAAAGTAGAAGTACTGACTAAACTTCTTTCCTCAAGTCAAAGTAAAGAGGCTTTGAAATGTCCTTCAGTAAAAAGTACCCATAACTAGCAGCTGTTTTAAAGAGTACCTGACCTCCCTTTATATTAATAGAACAATAATGTCATTGTTAGCTAATGAATGTTTCCATGCTGAACAACGGCAACATGACAACGTTTCCATTGTTCCCTCTTCTTTAGAGAAGACCAGGAAATGATGGATACACGGATCGTGTTCAAATCAATAGGCACGCAATGACTCTAAAGAATAATGATCACGCATCAAACACACATTCAGACTAAAGGAACCAGCTGTTTGGAAAATGAGAGAAGTAGAAAGTACAGGTATTTGAGTTCAACATGTAAGAAGTAGAAAGTACAGGTATTTGAGTTCAACATGTGAGAAGTAGAAAGTACAGGTATTTGGGTTCAACATGTAAGAAGTAGAAAGTACAGGTATTTGGGTTCAACATGTAAGAAGTAGAAAGTACAGGTATTTGAGTTCAACATGTAAGAAGTAGAAAGTACAGGTATTTGAGTTCAACATGTAAGAAGTAGAAAGTACAGGTATTTGAGTTCAACATGTAAGAAGTAGAAAGTACAGGTATTTGGGTTCAACATGTAAGAAGTAGAAAGTACAGGTATTTGGGTTCAACATGTAAGAAGTAGAAAGTACAGGTATTTGAGTTCAACATGTAAGAAGTAGAAAGTACAGGTATTTGGGTTCAACATGTGAGAAGTAGAAAGTACAGGTATTTGAGTTCAACATGTAAGAAGTAGAAAGTACAGGTATTTGAGTTCACATGTAAGAAGTAGAAAGTACAGGTATTTGGGTTCAACATGTGAGAAGTAGAAAGTACAGGTATTTGAGTTCAACATGTAAGAAGTAGAAAGTACAGGTATTTGAGTTCAACATGTAAGAAGTAGAAAGTACAGGTATTTGAGTTCAACATGTAAGAAGTAGAAAGTACAGGTATTTGGGTTCAACATGTAAGAAGTAGAAAGTACAGGTATTTGGGTTCAACATGTAAGAAGTAGAAAGTACAGGTATTAGTTTCAACATGTAAGAAGTAGAAAGTACAGGTATTTGAGTTCAACATGTAAGAAGTAGAAAGTACAGGTATTTGGGTTCAACATGTAAGAAGTAGAAAGTACAGGTATTTGTGTTCAACATGTAAGAAGTAGAAAGTACAGGTATTTGGGTTCAACATGTAAGAAGTAGAAAGTACAGGTATTTGTGTTCAACATGTAAGAAGTAGAAAGTACAGGTATTTGAGTTCAACATGTAAGAAGTAGAAAGTACAGGTATTTGGGTTCAACATGTGAGAAGTAAAAGTAAAAAGAGGTCAGAAAGTAGTGGAGTAAAGTACTGATACCAGAACAATGTGCTTAAGTACAGTGAGGAACATTTGTGCTCCACTACTTCCCCCCCCCCCCTCTGGTTAGAACTGATCACAGAGCCACGTGATATGATAGATACATGTATGTAATCTTTACCTCAGAATATGCAGGTGGTGTGTCTGTGTAAGGAGGAGCCTGGGGAGACATTTGCATAGCAGGAGGGTATCCAGGTGCAGTGCTCTGCTGAGGGTACACAGACTGCTGAGGATATGAACCTGCAAACACAACACCATACACGTTACTGTTGAACAGGGACTGACACACAAACCCCTGCGCGACCGGGTGGCTGTGGTTTATGGTGCTTTGGTGGGAAATTGTGACAAAACTAAAGAAGAATTTAGGTTAAATGTTTCTCAGATACATCAGAATATCCCCTGTCGTATATGTTGGGACAGATATTCCTTTTTTTAATAGGATAAACAAAGATGTCACGTTAACAATGAGGATAAAGCCAGGTATACCACATTTTCAGTAGTTATTAATATATTGACAGCAGAGACATCTAGTGAGAACACTAGTATGGATTTGGGGTGATATTGCTCATTCCTATGCTACAAGATAGAAAGCATAAGATTAATGTTATACTCGAGAGATTAGAAAGGGCCCTGGGTAATGTTCATTAAAGGAATACCAAAAATACAATGTAGGATTGCAACCGATTATATAAATGATGTTAAATGTAATATATTAAACTTTGAGTATCAATGATTCTGATGTAAATGTACAGTGTTGTATATACACGTTCAGAACATAGTGAAGGGTGTCCGCCGGTCTAACAGTTCAAAATCATATAGGATACATAGAAAACAGCTAATATTGTTTTTTTAGCTAAACTAAAAGTAAAATGATTAATAAATTATCCAAATACTTGCAGATGAATCAACATATCAAGTTTTAGTTGCGGCTCTGCGATAATGACATAACGTGTCCGAACAAAGTGCAGAAATGCAGTTGAATTCTTGTTTTGATCAGGGCCAGTGGTCAACACACGGGGAACATACAAGGCATCATGGAAAACACACGGAATTAGTCACATACTAATAACAACCAAGCTATCGTTGAAATGTTTAAAGCGATACGGTTTCGTTTCTCCCAAAGTGTCTGTGATCCTTTGTGTCGGACAGAAACCCTAACCCTTAAAGGCACCACGATGAGCTGCACCGATGAGCCTGTTGTGGTATGTGCTGACATTAGCTAAACAAAGCATTATTCAAGGAAAAAACAATCGATAGGGAGAATAATCGTTAGTTTCAGGCCTACAGGAGCCGCTGGAAACCCAACAGCAACAAAAGATCTGAGCAGAAAATACCCGCAGACAAAGACTGAGCAGGCGACGAGGAGAGCAGATTAATGTACTTATACACACTCCGTCTGGGCAACGGCACACTAATAACCGAGTATTATTAAAATAATGCACACCGATTAGCTAGATTCCCATGCATGTAAACCATGGATGTATAAAGAGAACGGGATACTCCGTTCATTCCTATGAGAGCTGCTCAGAGGCGCATGAAGCCCATAATAAAGCGACTGTAGATACAGGAAGTACCCGGATGATCCTGGGCCTTTTGCTTACTGAGCATGCGCGCTGGAGTGTTCCCTTAGCCTCCGGAGAGACAGACTTTTGGTATGATTTCCTCTTTTTTTTAAATCGTATTTGTATTACCTTCTCCTACAACCTATTTTATTGTTGTTGTTTCCGTTTGCATCATGAAGCAACTGCCTTGTATGTGTAAGCGCTCCTGGCAAACCTGGTTCTCATCTTATGTAAGTCAACGGGAGAAAGTCTTTTTGGGCCAAAATGACGTCACGACAGTTGCAGTACACCGAGCGGCCACTACGCTCATTTTTTAAAAATCTGCTTCAACGGCCGGTGCTCTCTCAACAGTAAAAAAAAAAAAATTAGCTTGTGATGCTAAGCTAACTGCAAATATGTGACCTGGCCACCATTACTATGGTGTTAAAACGGTGACAGTGAATCTATCCGTTTATTATTAACATCCACGGTGTTTTATAACAATTTAGACGCCGGTAATCACCCTGTGTTCTTTATATTTATCCGGAAAATGTCAGTTTATTGTCATTAAAACGGAGCTAATGTCCGTTAGCCACATTAGCTTCATCTCCGGATCTCCGGAAAATATCTTCAGGCCAAAACGAACGGAAAACGGACTGTAAATATCAACACGAGGTGTGGGAAACATACCTTTGTTGTTCATTGTTGTGTGATGATCTGGAGGCTGGAAGAATATCAGAATAAAAGGAGGAGCTCCGCGTTCATATATCTCTGTCACGGCCTTTAAAAAACCTTACGGCTGCTTCTTTCCTTCACTTCCTTGTTTTTCAGCTTCTTCTTCTTGTTGTTGTGGAAGTGGTGACGTCAGCACGTTCCGTATCTCTGATGTGACGTAACGCGTCGTTTTATAACCGCGAGCGCACCCTGCCGACAGACAGACAGACAGGCAGGCAGACAGACAGACAGACAGGCAGACAGGCAGACAGGCAGACAGGCAGACAGACAGACAGACAGACAGACAGACAGACAGACAGACAGGCAGACAGACAGACAGACAGACAGACAGACAGACAGACAGACAGGCAGACGACAGGCAGAAGTACTCAGAGCGTGTGCTTGAGTAAAAGTAGAAGTACTCAGATCTTGTAGGCAAGGCAAGTTTATTTATATAGCACCTTTCAACACAAGGCAATTCAAAGTGCTTTACAAAAAACGAAAGACATTAAGAAAATGGCATTTAAAATCAGTCATTAAAAAGAAAAGATAATAAAATAAACATTAAAAGAAAAAATACATGGATAAAAGTTACAGTGCAGTCTAAGATATGAATAGTTCAAAAAGAAAAGTCTTCAGCGTGGATTTAAAAGTAGTCCGAGTTGCAGCGGACCTGCAGGTTTCTGAGAGGTTGTTCCAGATATTTGGAGCATAATAACTGAACGCTGCTTCTCCATGTTTAGTTCTGACTCTGGGGACAGAAAGCTGACCGGTCCCTGAAGACCTGAGAGATCTGGATGGTTCATAATTTAGCAGGAGGTCAGAAATGTATTTTGGGCCTAAACCATTCAAAGCTTTATAAACCAGCAGCAGTATTTTGAAATCTATTCTTTGACACACAGGAAGCCAGTGTAAAGACTTCAGAACAGGAGTGATGTGATCCACTTTCTTAGTGTGAGTGAGGACTCGAGCAGCAGCGTTCTGAATCAGCTGCAGCTTTCTAATATATTTTGTAGTGAGACCTGTGAAGACACCATTGCAGTAGTCGAGTCTACTGAAGATAAAAGCACGGACAAGTTTTTCCAAATCCTGCTGCGACATTAGTCTTTTAATCCTAGATATGTTCTTTAGGTGATAGTAGGCTGATTTAGTAACTGTTTTAATGTGACTGTTGAAACTCAGGTCAGAGTCCATGACTACACCTAGATCTCTGGCTTTATCTGTTGTTTTGAACATTGCAGACTGAAGCTCAGCGCTAACTTTTATACGTTCTGCCTTGGCTCCAAAAACCATTACCTCAGTTTTATCTTTGTTTAATTGGAGAAAGTTCTAACACATCCAGTCATTGATTTGTTCAATGCACTTACTCAGTGTTTGAATTGGAGCATAGTCTCCTGTTGAAACTGTTATGTAAATTTGTGTGTCATCCGCATAGCTATGGTAACTTATTTTGTTGTTTTTCATTATCTGAGCCAGTGGTAGCATGTAGATGTTAAAGAGAAGAGGCCCCAAAGATGGAGCCTTGAGGAACCCCACATGTCATATTTGTCAACTCAGATGTGTATTTACCAATAGAAACAAAGTTGTTTCTGTCCTTTAAGTAGGATTCAAACCAATTTAGGACGGTTTCCGAAAGTCCCACCCAGTTTTCCAGTCGGTCTAGTAATATGCTGTGGTCAACAGTGTAAAACGCAGCACTGAGATCTAATAATACTAACACTGAAGTTCTGCCACTGTCTGTGTTTAAGTGGATGTCATTGAAGACCTTTACAAGAGCAGTCTAATGGCTGTGGTTTGGACGAAAGCCTGACTGGAACACATCGAAACAGTTATTTAAATGCAAGAAATTACTCAACTGTTGAAAAACTACTTTTTCAATGATTTTACCTAGAAATGGGAGGTTTGATATGGGCCTGTAATTGTTCATTACTGAAGCATCTAGATTATTCTTTTTTAAGAGCGGTTTAATGACTGCAGTTTTCAGGGCCTGTGGAAAAATACCTGAGTGAAGAGATTTGTTTACTATATGAAGTAGATCTGAGGCCATGCAAGGCAAAACATCTTTAAAAAATCCTGTTGGAATAATATCAAGGCAGCAGGAGGAGGATTTCAGAAGTTGAATAATGTCCTGATGGAATTGTGTCATGGTGTTTGAATTGATGTTAAGTGGACACAGAGACAACACATTTGCTGTACCTGATGCAGAGGCACTGACTGCTTGTCTGATTCTCTGAATTTTGTCAGTGAAAAAGGAGGCAAAATCATTGCACGCCCTGATGGATAGAAATTCAGAGGCTACTGACACTGGGGGGTTAGTTAGTCTGTCGACGGTAGCAAACAAGGCACGTGCGTTGTTTTTGTTTTTGGTAATGATGTCAGAGAAGAACGATTGTCGTGCGTTTTTCAATTCCAAATTATAAAGGCCAAGTCTCTCTTTATAGATTTCAAAGTGAACCTGGAGATTTGTTTTTCGCCACCTACGTTCAGCTTTTCGACACTCTCTTTTTCTGCTCTCACGGTCATGGCCTTTCTCCATGGAGATATTTTCTTCCCAGTCACTTCCTTTACCTTAGTTGGAGCAATGGCATCTATAACATTTTTAAATTTTGAATTAAAATGATCTACTAGCTCATTTACTGAGATGTTAGCAGGGGCAAGTGTGGAAGAAAAATTCTGAGTAAACATTTCCCTAGTATTTTCAGTTAAATATCGCTTTGTGGTTACCTCTTTTTGAAAAATGTTGTGAACAGAAATAGAGCTCTCAAAGAAAACACAGGAATGATCAGAGAGCGCAACATCAGTCACCACGACCTTAGAGATATTCAGACCCTTTGAGATAATTAAGTCCAGAGTGTGCCCCTTATTGTGCGTGGGCTCCGTCACATGCTGAGTCAGTCCATGGCTATCAAGAACACAAAACAGTTCTTTAGCCCCTCTGTCCTGAGGGTTGTCAACATGGATGTTAAAATCACCAACAATGACTAGACGGTCAAAGTCAATACACACTATAGACAGCAGTTCAGTAAAGTCATCGTAAAAGCTTGCACAGTATTTGGGTGGTCTATAGATATTTAGGAACAGAGCTCGAAAGGAGCCTTTCAGCTGAAGGGCCACATATTCAAAAGAAGCAAAGTTCCCATAAGATGTCTTCCTGCATTGAAGGGAATCATTGAACAAAATAGCAACTCCACCCCCTTTCTTATGCATTCTTTCCTGACTCATAAAACTAAAGTTGGGAGGGGTTGATTCGATAAGAACAGCTGCACTGTTATTTTGTTCAATCCAAGTTTCTGTTAAAAACATAAAATCAAGACTTGAGTAAAAGTAGAAGTACTCAAATCTTGTAGGCTACTTTAGTAAAAGTAGAAGTACCAGAGTGTAGGAATACTCCGTTACAGTAAAAGTCCTGTAATCAAAATGTTATTCAAGTAAAAATAGAAAAGTATTATCATCAAAATGAAGTTAAAGTACCAAAAGTAAAAGTTGTCATTGTGCAGATTGGTCCATTTCAGAATAATATGCTATCATATTCCAATTACTTGTAGACTCTCATTGCAATATTCTATCCTATTGTATTTGTATTTACTTGCACTATTTTAACTATGCATCTGTTGTATTGTGTTGCACTGTTGGAGGAGCCTGTGACCTCAGATTTCCATATACATCTACTGATCTACACTGTAGCTATGTACAAATGAAAATAAAAACCTTGAAACTTGATATGTTTTATAATTATTGATCATTAAAGTGTGCAGCTAGAATTTTGTTTTATCAAAATAAACTAGAGAATGCAATTCCTGAAGAAATTGCTAGTGGGAATGCTCTATGCTGAAAAGCTGACGCTAAACTGCTATGCTGAAATGTAATGTGTAAGAAGAAAGTGAAGAATTTAGATTGAAATGATACATGAACACTGGGGGCTTGAATGTGTGATGATGAGAGAAGAAAAGAAAGTAAAAAGGCTTGGAAAAGCAGCAGAATATTTGAACTGCAAACTTTTGAACTAACTTGATGGCGAATGATCTGTCGCCATGCCAACGGCATTTGATGACATCCCATAATACGCTTAGATGCGTTGATGGCTGCATCGTTACCAAACCTGTGAAGTGTTGGGCCGTCTCAAAACTGTGTCCATTGGAGCTACAGCGACATCGTGTTTTATGACGAGGGATGCGTTTCCATGGCAACAGCCTATGGTGAGATTTCAGATTTGGCGTAAAGCTGTTGAGGCATGGACCGGTGATATACAAGCGAAGTTTGGGGGACGATCGGACAGTGTCCATTGGAGTTACAGCGACATCGTGTTTTATGGTGAGGGATGCGTTTCCATGGATATGATGACACCCCATAATTGACGTAGAGCTGTTGAGGGCTGGACCGTTAACCTTTATCTGAAGTCAGCTGCTCTGAGCGTGTCAGTTGGAGCGATGACATGTTCCATTACACAGGTGTTTATATTTGAGCTAACGAGGCGTCCAGAGATCACAGGTTGCCCAATGTTTTTTTTTTCAAAATTAAATCTGTCCTCCACTCTAGCTGTGACATCGCACACTCTAAAATCTGAAGAAGGCCTCTTTACCAAGGTCTAATATCTCTAAAAGTAAGAATCAGATTTAACAGTGGTGTTACACGAATAATGTCGGAAAGATGTGTAACATTTAAAAGTTGGAATGAGGTTTCTGAGTGAAAGTATGAAGGAGCGGTTAGCAGTTGAAGAAGGAGTAGTTAGCAGTTGAAGTTGCATGAAGATTGTTGAAGTCTGAAGAGTTCTCCATTGACTTCCATGTTAAAAATGTGATGTATTATGGGCATGTATCTCTTGGTGTCACATTTGCCTCATGTCATCATCTTGATCTCTACAATAAAAGCACGGTTTCACTCTATTGAAATGTCATAAAATTATGAAGTAATTCGTAACCATAACTCGAAAGCAATTGAAAATAACCAAGGCTTGAATAAAAATAAATATCCTTCTGATGTTTTATGTCAATAGCACTGAAAGCCAACAGAGCCACAATCCACAACGCGTTCACTGGGAACTACGCTTTAATCGCACATACACTATCTATCACATGCATTTTCGTGTGCTTAATAGAATAAAACTCTGCTTCAACAGCGGTTTTTGTTTTTAGAAAATGCTTTTTAAAACACCTGACGGTAGAGGTCAAAGCTTTGGTTCTAAGAGCGGGGGGGCCGGGGTTAAACACCCAAGGGTAACATGGTTTGTCTTTGGCTATGCTCAGTCATTTTTCATTTAAAGTTATCTCTATTTCAAATCACTCATAATATACTTCATGCTCCTTGAGATTAAGACCATAACTCCGGGAGATGGTGGGAATAAACAACAGAAATGAAATACAAATATTGTATAAGCATAGGACATTCAGCACAAATGTTCCACAAAAAAAAGAATATATATAGAAACATAGGAAGTTAAGTAAAATTGTTCAAAACATTTAATAAAATAGAATAAAAGTATTATATGAACTGAAGAAGTTAAACATGTCCAAAAAACATAAAAGAAACACTACAATATACAAAAACATCTGCATACCAGTCTAAAGGTTTAAAATATTATTTTTTGTTGGGTTTTTGAAGAAACCTCACATTTGTCCATGAACTGATCCCCCCCTGAGTGTCTGCCTCTGCTTCCTGTAGGGTGAGAGGAAGACACGAAGAGCTAACATGGGAGTAGAGATTGAGACCTTAACTCCGGGAGATGGTGGGAATAATCAACAGTTTAATAGTAATTATAATAAACTCCCATAGTGTTTGTCTCTTTATTTCACTCGCTTTATTCTCCTTTATATTTACAGGACGGACCTTCCCGAAGAAGGGGCAGCGCGTCGTGGTTCATTATGTCGGTAAGAAATGTCGTAGCTTTTGGGATAGAAAACCGTTAAAAGCGGTTCTTTAGTGGTCAGGACGTCTGCTTTTATTGAGCTGAATTCAGGAACAAGTATACAACTATTTAAGCTAACTAACGGGTTGCTTTTGCTGGTTAGCATTGATGCTAACGCTTAATAACATGTTAGCCAACTGCTTGGTGTGTCAGTTGGGCTAACCGCTATCTAGCATTGATGCTAACGCTAGATTCCATGTTAAACAGATTGCTTGTGTCAGTTGGGCTAACGCTATCTAGCATTGATGCTAACGCTAGATTCCATGTTAAACAGATTGCTTGTGTCAGTTGGGCTAACGCTACCTAGCATTGATGCTAACGCTAAATGCCATGTTTAACAGATTGCTTGTTGTCAGTTAGGCTAACGATAGCTAACATGTTGCTATCGATGGGGCTTTGGTGCATTACTTTGATTATTTACTAAATCATTTAAATGATTATACTTTTATTTTTTTAAGACCAGAGCATTGGTAGAGCTAACGGTTATCTGCTGTCTGTCAGCCCTGAAGCTAACCGGCTAATGCTAGCCCCCAGTGACCGTTATGAAGCTACTTCTTCACCAGAGGTGGAAGAAGTACTCAGGGTTGTACTTGAGTAAAAGTAGAAGTACTCAGATCTTGTACTTCAGTAAAAATAGAAGTACCAGAGTGTAGGAATACTCTGTTACAGTAAAAGTCCTGCATTCAAAATGTTCCTCAAGTGAAAGTAGGAAAGTATTCTCATCAAAATATAGTGAAAGACAGTGAAAGTAGTCGTTGTGCAGATTGGTCCATTTCAGAATAATATATATGATATGTTTTATAATTATTGATCATGAAAGTGTTCTCAAAGCTGGTGAAGGAGCAGCTAGTCTGAAGTACTTTGTAGACTGCAGGGTAGCTGGTGAATTTACTCCAGGTGGAACTAAAGTCTGATTTAACACTTGATTATATTTCACATCATTCATCCAGATCTGTGAAGGAACTAAAGGTATTAATACATGTAGTGGAGGAAAAGTACACCATGCACTTCTGAACTGTATTGGAGTAGAAGTACTACAAGGCATTATATTGAAATACTCAAGTAAAGTACAAGTATCTCAAAATTGAGTAAATGTGTTTTGTTGCATGGCACCACTATTAAATGTGAGTTTTTTTGTCAGGCACACTGGCAGATGGGAAGGTGTTTGACTCCTCGAGGTCCCGGGAGAAACCGTTCAAATTCAAGATTGGACACCAGGAGGTGATTCGCGGCTGGGAGGAAGGAGTAGCGCAGGTGAGGAGCTGGATTTTTACTATAAATAGCTTTATCACTGCACATTTAGTTGCAGACACTATATCTCTAAACAGAATTGCACTTACTTTCTATATCATAAGTAAACGTTTGCACACTTAGGCACCAATAAGGCCAGCCAGGTCATGGTGAAACCTTGAATGAATAAGTTGTTACTTCTCGGTCTAATTCAGGATTATTAATCAGAGTGCTTCTGGGAGCTGCAATAAGTCGTCTATTGATGGATATACAATTGCCATCCGTTTAATTAGTTAGTAATTAGTCATTGACAAATATGTCAGAAAATGCTCAAGATGTGCTGCTTTCCAATGTTTCGCATCATAATGAAAGTTAATATCTCTGGGTATTAATCTGTAAATACAATATTAGTTTGTGTTCATAGTTTTGCATAATGTGTGCATTTGTCTGTTGATTGTGTATATACATATTCGTATACATATTTTTGTATTAGGGATTGTGGGAAACGGTATTTCGATCTCTCTGTCTGTGCACACAAACTGAAAGATTGACTATAAAGTTGACTTAAAGCTTGTTTCTGTATTTAACTCTTTATAACCCCCCCCCCCCAGATGAGTGTGGGTCAGCGGGCGAAGCTGATTTGCTCTCCGGACTTTGCGTACGGCAGCCAGGGACACCCGGGCATCATCCCGGCCAACGCCACGCTCACCTTCGACGTGGAGCTCATCGGCCTGGAAGCCTGAACTCTGCTCACTTTCAATTCCACTCAAAATATCAGGGTAAGAAATCCATTGTTTTTATACTGTGTGAATTTAAAGGGGACCCATTGTGCAAAACCCTCTTCTTCATGTCTCTTCTACATCAACATGTGTCCCCTCTTCTTCATGTCTCTTCTACTTCAACATGTGTCCCCTCTTCTTCATGTCTCTTCTACTTCAACATGTGTCCCCTCTTCTTCATGTCTCTTCTACTTCAACATGTGTCCCCTCTTCTTCATGTCTCTTCTACATCAACATGTGTCCCCTCTTCTTCATGTCTCTTCTACATCAACATGTGTCACCTCTTCTTCATGTCTCTTCTACATCAACATGTGTCCCCTCTTCTTCATGTCTCTTCTACATCAACATGTGTCCCCTCTTCTTCATGTCTCTTCTTCATCAACATGTGTCCCCTCTTCTTCATGTCTCTTCTACATCAACATGTGTCCCCTCTTCTCCATGTCTCTTCTACATCAACATGTGTCCCCTCTTCTTCATGTCTCTTCTACATCAACATGTGTCCCCTCTTCTTCATGTCTCTTCTTCATCAGCATGTGTCCCCTCTTCTCCATGTCTCTTCTACATCAACATGTGTCCCCTCTTCTCCATGTCTCTTCTACATCAACATGTGTCCCCTCTTCTTCATGTCTCTTCTACATCAACATGTGTCCCCTCTTCTTCATGTCTCTTCTACATCAACACGTGTACTTCTCAGATGGCACTTCAATCAGGAGAGACGGTTCTGATGAAAGAATACATATTTATTGCAGAGATACACAAATGAATGTAATGGAGTTTTGGCGATTAGGCCCCGTTGTGCGGGAGTATCATTCGGGAGGGGAGAACCGATCCGATGAAACCCCCCGGGGTCTAGACCCTGGTGGTGGTGAATGGATGGTTGGATAGTTGGGGTGGGTCTGAAGGGGGAGGGGCTTAGCTTGACCCTGGTGGTGGTGAATGGATAGTTGGGGTCGGTCTGAAGGGGAGGGGCTTAGCTTGACCCTGGTGGTGGTGAATGGATAGTTGGGGTCGGTCTGAAGGGGAGGGGCTTAGCTTGACCCTGGTGGTGGTGAATGGATAGTTGGGGTCAGTCTGAAGGGGAGGGGCTTAGCTTGACCCTGGTGGTGGTGAATGGATAGTTGGAGTCGGTCTGAAGGGGAGGGGCTTAGCTTGACCCTGGTGGTGGTGAATGGATAGTTGGAGTCGGTCTGAAGGGGAGGGGCTTAGCTTGACCCTGGTGGTGGTGAATGGATAGTTGGGGTCAGTCTGAAGGGGAGGGGCTTAGCTTGACCCTGGTGGTGGTGAATGGATAGTTGGGGTCGGTCTGAAGGGGAGGGGCTTAGCTTGACCCTGGTGGTGGTGAATGGATAGTTGGAGTCGGTCTGAAGGGGAGGGGCTTAGCTTGACCCTGGTGGTGGTGAATGGATAGTTGGGTTCGGTCTGAAGGGGAGTGGCTTAGCTTGACCCTGATGGTGGTGAATGGATGGTTGGGGTCGGTCTGAAGGGGAGGGGCTTAGCTTGACCCTGGTGGTGGTGAATGGATAGTTGGGGTCGGTCTGAAGGGGAGGGGCTTAGCTTGACCCTGGTGGTGGTGAATGGATAGTTGGGGTCGGTCTGAAGGGGAGGGGCTTAGCTTGACCCTGGTGGTGGTGAATGGATAGTTGGGGGTCGGTCTGAAGGGGAGGGGCTTAGCTTGACCCTGGTGGTGGTGAATGGATAGTTGGAGTCGGTCTGAAGGGGAGGGGCTTAGCTTGACCCTGGTGGTGGTGAATGGATAGTTGGGGTCGGTCTGAAAGGGGAGGGGCTTAGCTTGACCCTGGTGTGGTGAATGGATAGTTGGGGGTCGGTCTGAAGGGGAGGGGCTTAGCTTGACCCTGGTGGTGGTGAATGGATAGTTGGAGTCGGTCTGAAGGGGAGGGGCTTAGCTTGACCCTGGTGGTGGTGAATGGATGGTTGGGGTCGGTCTGAAGGGGAGTGGCTTAGCTTGACCCTGGTGGTGGTGAATGGATAGTTGGGGTCGGTCTGAAGGGGAGGGGCTTAGCTTGACCCTGGTGGTGGTGAATGGATAGTTTGGGGTCGGTCTGAAGGGGAGTGGCTTAGCTTGACCCTGGTGGTGGTGAATGGATGGTTGGGGTGGGTCTGAAGGGGAGGGGCTTAGCTTGACCCTGAAATGACAGCTGTCAGAGGGGAGAGCAGATTTAAAAGGGTTAGCGGAGCGCTGTGATAGGCTTGTGAGAATAGAGCGAAGTGATTGGTTAAGCTGGATCACTTATTGAGAGAGAGCAGTAACATGGAAATAGGAAATGAGTGAGTAAAGAGGGTCTTCCTGGTTGAACGTGCGCTGGGCTTCATTTGATCTGTTGACATTATATCGACGTTTTGCACAACTTTTTATTTTGTATGTTATTATAAACGCTGCTGGAGGAGCAGCTGCTGAGCATGTGAGGATGCAACC
>CADEHL010000800.1:0-24398 GCA_902827135.1 Harpagifer antarcticus
AAAAAAGATGGAGGAGAAACTATTTATCGCCGTAGCAAATCACCCGGTTTTGTCTGACCTGACCCTCTTCACCTACCGGGATACAAACTGGAGGAACCAGTCAGGAGGGAGGAGGCAGGCCGGAGGGAGGAGGCAGGCCGGAGGGAGGAACTGGTAGGTTTTCTCCTGCTTGGGGAGTTTGTATGGCTCGCATAAAATCCTCGGGGTGTTTTGCTTTGTCTGTCGGGGGCGGGAGATTCATGTGATTGGTTGTTGGCCGCGTTGCTGGAATAAAATCCCCAAGCTTCAGACACGCCCAGCTCCAAGCTTTCTTTGAAGCTGTAGTGTGGACGCTCCGTTACTGTGGGGGAACCTCTGTGTGGCGATGCACGAGGAGTCACCGACTCAAAGGAGACACGGAGCTGGAGCTCTGATGGCAAACACTGACGGTTTATTGGAGCTTCGGCCGGAGAATTCACAAAACAAGTCCAAGAGCCAGAGGTTCCGACTTCACGGGAGAGTTGCCACGTCAACTCTGAAGAACTCTACCCCAGACCCGTGTGTTTAGCTAGTTCAGAGAGCATCATCAACATGCTGCAGAACAAGATAGAACCATAGCAGCTCTATCAGCTGACGCCAGCAGGCAGGAGCAGGGAGGCACTGAGAGCACAGCAGTTACAGGTGCGTGGGCTCAGTCAGGACAGTTTGAACTCAACTGGGTCAAAGTTATGGGCCTTGGAACATATTTCCCCAACACTTGTTATATTCCATGGAAGGCTCTTAACACCCGATAGCATCTGTGGAGCCGTGGCGCTGTAGAAAGCTCGACCAATCATCTGAGCCGGCTAAAGTAACTGGACGGCCTGCCTGCCTGTCAGCCTTCCATCGGGGCACACACTGATCTCTGCCCTCATTGGTCGTGTGCGTGTTCGTGTGTGTTGGAGGAGGGGCTCTGTGAGGAAGGGGCAGCGCACTCGAGCTGCTTTCTCCATTCTTACCTTCCCCACCTTTAAGTCAGAAGTTGTGTAATATCATTTCACAATTTATAATGGAAATATTTCCTGGTCAATTTCACCACATTTGCTATTATTATTATTATTTGTTATTTATTTGTTGTAATTACATTTCTTTCGTTCTTTCTTTTATTTCTCAGTTTAACATTTATTTGGCGCTGTGTAGTTGCACCTTAATATTCTATTACAATACAAGTATTATAAACAAAACTAAAACATGGAATAGAGGTTAACATAAATACCTCTGCAGCTCATCCAGAATGCAGCGGCTCGTCTGGTCTTCAACCTTCCTAAATGTTCCCCCCCCACTCCGCTCCTCCGCTCCCTCCACTGGCTCCCGGTAACTGCTAGAATCCACTTCAAGACACTGGTACTTGCGTACCATGCTGCGAATGGATCTGGCCCTTCCTACATCCAGGACATGGTTAAACTGTACACCCCAGCACGTGCACTCCGCTCTGCATCAGCCAAACGACTCGCTGCACCCTCGCTGCGAGGGGGACCCAAGTTCCCATCAGCAGAAACACGTGGGTTTGCTATCCTGGCTCCAAGATGGTGGAATGAGCTCCCCATTGACATCAGGATAGCAGAAAGCTTACACACCTTCCAGACTGAAAACTCATCTCTTTCGACTCCACTTCCAGACATAGAATTACTAACAAAGCACTTATATACTAACAAAGGACTGGCTCCTCTAAAGCCAGCTGAGTAGCACTTGAAGTGTTTGGCTCTATGAAACCTGATGTACTTTATGATTCTGTTTTCTTCAAGGTTGTGTCTTCCTGGTCGCTCTGGATAAAAGCCTCAGCTAAATGTAATGTAATGTACCACATATTTTTAAGTTGCATATTAATGATGTTAAAGAGTCTTTCTCTCAGTGCTCTGGCCTTCTCTCCGTTATATCCTCTATGATAAATGCAGACGTGGAGCCCGGTTAGCACATGTAGTCATTCTTACGTCTTCATCGTGTTTTACTCCCAGGTTTAATCATCGACTCTCAGGTCCGTTATTTGGTGCAGCGCCTCCTGTGTTTGGACACCAGGGGGCGCTGTAGCTGTGTCTCAGGGATTCCTCCAGATTCACTATTGAAGTCCCAATGAATCAGTAATTCACAGTTTTTAAAGGTTGTTGAAGTAGGGATTCTAGCCTCTGCAGACCGTTCACATGCACTAAACCCCATAGCACCACAGAAAGCTGAATGTCGTGTCTGAGCGTTGTCTCAGTCAGAAAGAGCGAGTCAAGAAAGACAGCAGCTGCTCCATTCAGGAGGTGAGCTTTAGGAGTCAATTAGGAGTCAATTAGGAGTCAATTAAGAAGGTGTGTGTTTCTCTCTGTGTGTGTGTGTGTGTTTCTGTGTGTGTGTGTGTGTGTGTCTGTGTGTGTTTCTCTGTGTGTGTGTGTGTTTCTCTGTGTGTGTGTGTGTGTGTGTGTGTGTGTTTCTCTCTGTGTGTGTGTGTGTGTTTCTCTGTGTGTGTGTGTCTGTGTGTGTCTGTGTGTGTTTCTCTGTGTGTGTGTGTTTCTCTCTGTGTCTGTGTGTGTTTCTCTGTGTGTGTGTGGTTTCTCTCTGGTGTGTGTTTTCTGTGTGTGTGTGTGTCTGTGTGTGTTTCTCTGTGTGTGTGTTTCTCTGTGTGTGTTTCTCTGTGTGTGTGTGTGTGTGTGTCTGTGTGTGTTTCTCTGTGTGTGTGTGTTTCTCTCTGTGTCTGTGTGTGTGTTTCTCTGTGTGTGTGTGTGTCTGTGTGTGTCTGTGTGTGTTTCTCTGTGTGTGTGTGTGTGTTTCTCTCTGTGTCTGTGTGTGTTTCTCTGTGTGTGTGTGTTTCTCTCTGTGTGTGTGTTTCTCTGTGTGTGTTTCTCTCTGTGTGTGTGTGTGTCTGTGTGTGTTTCTCTGTGTGTGTGTTTCTCTGTGTGTGTTTCTCTGTGTGTGTGTGTGTGTCTTGTGTGTTTTCTCTGTGTGTGTGTGTGTTTCTCTCTGTGTGTGGTGTTTCTCTGTGTGGTTTCTCTCTGGGTGTGTGTGTGTCTCTGTGTGTTGTTTCTCTGTGTGGTGTGTGTCTTGGTGTGTTTCTCTGTGTGTGTGTGTTTCTCTGTGTGTGTCTGTGTGTGTTTCTCTGTGTGTGTCTGTGTGGTTTCTCTGTGTGTGTGTGTTGTCTTCTCTTGTGTCTGTGTGTGTTTCTCTTGTGTGTGTGTGTTTCTCTCTGTGTGTGTGTTTCTCTGTGTGTGTTTCTCTCTGTGTGTGTGTGTCTGTGTGTGTTTCTCTGTGTGTGTGTTTCTCTGTGTGTGTTTCTCTGTGTGTGTGTGTGTGTCTGTGTGTGTTTCTCTGTGTGTGTGTTTCTCTCTGTGTCTGTGTGTGTGTGTTTCTCTGTGTGTGTGTGTGTCTGTGTGTGTTTCTCTGTGTGTGTGTGTGTGTTTCTCTGTGTGTGTGTGTTTCTCTGTGTGTGTGTGTTTCTCTGTGTTGTGTGTGTGTTTCTCTCTGTGTGTGTGTGTGTGTGTTTCTCTGTGTGTGTGTTTCTCTCTGTGTCTGTGTGTTCTCTCTCTCTGTGTGTGTGTTTCTCTCTCTGTGTGTGTGTGTTTTCTCTGTGTCTGTGTGTTTTCTCTCTGTGTCTGTGTGTTGTGTGTGTTTCTCTCTGTGTGTGTGTGTGTCTCTCTGTGTGTGTGTTTCTCTCTGTGTGTGTGTGTGTCTCTCTGTGTGTGTGTTTCTCTCTGTGTGTGTGTTTTCTCTGTGTGAGTGTGTGTTTCTCTGTGTGTGTGTTCTCTCTGTGTGTGTGTTTCTCTGTGTGTGTGTGTGTTTTTCTCTGTGTGTGTTTCTCTGTGTGTGTGTGTGTGTCTGTGTGTGTTTTCTCTGTGTGTGTGTGTGTTTCTCTCTGTGTCTGTGTGTGTTTCTCTGTGTGTGTGTGTGTCTGTGTGTGTCTGTGTGTGTTTCTCTGTGTGTGTGTGTGTTTCTCTCTGTGTCTGTGTGTGTTTCTCTGTGTGTGTGTGTGTTTCTCTCTGTGTGTGTGTTTCTCTGTGTGTGTTTCTCTCTGTGTGTGTTGTCTGTGTGTGTTTCTGTTCTCTGTGTGTGTGTTTCTCTGTGTGTGTTTCTCTGGTGTGGTGTTGTGTCTGTCTGTGTGTGTTTCTCTGTGTGTGTGTTTCTCTCTGTGTCTGTGTGTGTGTGTTTCTCTGTGTGTGTGTGTCTGTGTGTGTTTCTCTGTGTGTGTGTGTGTTTCTCTGTGTGTGTGTGTTTCTCTCTGTGTCTGTGTGTGTGTGTTTCTCTGTGTGTGTGTGTGTTTCTCTCTGTGTGTGTGTGTGTGTTTCTCTGTGTGTGTGTTTCTCTCTGTGTCTGTGTGTGTGTCTCTCTGTGTGTGTGTTTCTCTCTCTGTGTGTGTGTGTTTCTCTGTGTGTGTGTGTTTCTCTCTGTGTCTGTGTGTGTGTGTTTCTCTCTGTGTCTGTGTGTGTCTCTCTGTGTGTGTGTTTCTCTCTGTGTGTGTGTGTGTCTCTCTGTGTGTGTGTTTCTCTCTGTGTGTGTGTGTGTCTCTCTGTGTGTGTGTTTCTCTCTGTGTGTGTGTTTCTCTGTGTGAGTGTGTGTTTCTCTGTGTGTGTGTTTCTCTCTGTGTGTGTGTGTCTTTCTCTGTGTGTGTGTTTCTGTGTGTGTTTCTCTGTGTGTGTGTGCGTCTGTCTTTCTCTCTGTGTGTGTGTTTCTCTGTGTGTGTGTGTGTGTTCTCTGTGTGTGTGTGTGTGTGTTTTTCTGTGTGTGTGTTTCTCTCTCTGTGTGTGTTTCTCTCTGTGTGTGTTTCTCTCTGTGTGTGTGTGTGTGTTTCTCTGTGTGTGTGTGTGTGTGTGTTTTTCTGTGTGTGTGTTTCTCTCTCTGTGTGTGTTTCTCTCTGTGTGTGTTTCTCTCTGTGTGTGTGTGTTTCTCTCTCTGTGTGTGTGTGTGTGTGTGTTTCTCTGTGTGTGTTTCTCTCTCTGTGTGTGTATGTTTCTCTGTGTGTGTGTGTGTTCTCTCTGTGTGTGTGTGTTTCTCTCTGTGTGTGTGTGTGCGTCTGTCTTTCTCTCTGTGTGTGTGTGCGTGTGTGTTTCTCTCTGTGTGTGTGCGTCTGTCTTTCTCTCTCTGTGTGTGTGTGTGTGTGTCTTTCTCTCTGTGTGTGTTTGTGTTTCTGTGTGTGTGCGTCTGTCTTTCTCTCTGTGTGTGTGTGTGTGTGTGTGTGTGTTTCTCTCTGTGTGTGTGTTTCTCTGTGTGTGTGTGTTCTCTGTGTGTGTGTGTGTGTTTCTCTGTGTGTGTGTGTGTGTGTTTTTCTGTGTGTGTGTTTCTCTCTCTGTGTGTGTTTTCTCTCTGTGTGTGTTTCTCTCTGTGTGTGTGTGTGTGTTTTCTCTGTGTGTGTGTGTGTGTGTGTTTTTCTGTGTGTGTGTTTCTCTCTCTGTGTGTGTTTCTCTCTGTGTGTGTTTCTCTCTGTGTGTGTTTCTCTCTGTGTGTGTGTGTTTCTCTCTCTGTGTGTGTGTGTGTGTGTGTTTCTCTGTGTGTGTTTCTCTCTCTGTGTGTGTATGTTTCTCTGTGTGTGTGTGTGTTTCTCTCTGTGTGTGTGTGTTTCTCTCTGTGTGTGTGTGTGCGTCTGTCTTTCTCTCTGTGTGTGTGTGCGTGTGTGTTTCTCTCTGTGTGTGTGCGTCTGTCTTTCTCTCTCTGTGTGTGTGTGTGTGTGTCTTTCTCTCTGTGTGTGTTTGTGTTTCTGTGTGTGTGCGTCTGTCTTTCTCTCTGTGTGTGTGTGTGTGTGTGTGTTTCTCTCTGTGTGTGTGTGCGTCTGTCTTTCTCTCTGTGTGTGTGCGTGTGTGTGTGTTTCTCTCTGTGTGTGTGCGTCTGTCTTTCTCTCTCTGTGTGTGTGTGTGTTTCTCTGTGTGTGTGCGTCTGTCTTTCTCTCTGTGTGTGTGCGTGCGTGTGTGTTTCTCTCTGTGTGTGTGCGTGCGTGTGTGTTTCTCTCTGTGTGTGTGTGTGTGTGTTTCTCTGTGTGTGTGCGTCTGTCTTTCTCTCTGTGTGTGTGTGTGTGTGTGTGTCTTCTCTCTGTGTGTGTGTGTTATCTTATAACACTACCTCTATCAGAGCAGCTGATGTTCCTCAGCGTCAGTGGGGTTAACTGAATCACTGATGAGTTTTTATTAGGCGTTGAGCGGCTGGTGACCTTTCCATAAACACGTCTGTGTTCAGAGACTTCAGGAACAAAGACCCCTCTCTTCTAACATCATTGAATCGTTCCCAAGAATTAAAGTCAATTAAAGACCTTTCTTTTTAATTGGGGCCACTTTATGATGTCATAACGATGTTTTGGGTTCTGTAACCATGAGCCAATCAGCAATCAAGGCAACCCCCCCACCTTTTAATAATAATAATAATACATTTAATTTTGATAGCGCTTTTCCTAGTGCTCAAAGACGCTTTACATCCCACCCCATACATCTCCTCCAAGAGCACCATTGAGTTATTTTTAACCAATCATCTCTCAGGGGGGCGTGGCCAGCAGCAGCTCATTAGCATTTAAAGCTACAGACACAGAATCAGCTCCAGATGCAGCTGGAAACTCCAGATGCTAATCAGGGATGTATTTGAAAGCAGGAGTAATTAGATTGCAGCTCGCAGAGGTGAAGTGTCTGATCAGATAAACGTGGAGCTCTGGAGCTTCAGATAAGCGACTTACTGAGCGTAATAAAACCATTACTGAGGACTGCTACCTGCAGCTTCATCTCTCATCTAGCATCAGAAACACACTCTGCTTCACTTGAAACCTTTTTAGTAGCATGTATTGTGTTAAATTAACGGGTAAACGGCAATTAAAATGTTCCAAATCTGCTGTTTTAATCCAATAAAAGCCGTTTAAACAGATTTAAACACATGAATTCAGACAAAACACGTATGAATTACGTTTGAAATGTGGCCTCAGAAAGCTCAATGTGTCTCTGGATTACAGTCAACATCAGAAAGCTTTACTGAACCTGGTGGATATAGGGATGTGTTGCTTTGGCTCTATTTTAAAAGTAAATAAAATACAGATATTTAAAAAAATTATCTAAACAGTTAAGATAAAATAAAAATAGTTATTAAAACACAAGAAGTAAAATTAAAATGTCAAATAAAATAAAATAATTAATTAAAATACATTTAATAAAAAGAGGAAAAAAATGATTTAAATAATATATATAATTAATTAATTAGTACTCAAACACAAGTGGATTCATATTTAAAAAACAAGCCAATAATAAAACTCATGAAATAGATTTACTCTTGATACACGTTGCGCAATAACTTAAACTCTGATCTATAATTAATACAAAATAAACAGACTTTAAAATAAACCCCGGGGGGAAATAAACCTCTTACATTTCTCCACCAAAATACAGATGTAGGTTAAATATTAAACACTCAATGAACCGGATGAGAGCACAGCTTGAGTTTTAGAAAGAGTTGAAAGTAAAGTCTGAAAATAACCTGAAAGCTGTTCTTGTTGTTAGTTTTTGATTTCAGTGTCCCGAGGAAAAGGTCACGAGCTGCCGTCTGCTTTCTGACCTGCAGCAGAAACACATAATGTTTTATCTCTCCGTCTGTTTCTGTTTCTGAAACCTGATGATTCCATTCCGGGAAATTCAGTTCAGTCGTTTATCTTTCTGTTGCTCTACTTTCTGTCTCTACTTTAAAGAGTCCTGATGTTCAGGTGTATATCAGTGTGTACTGTCTCTACTTTAAAGAGTCCTCTCCTGCTGGTGTTCAGGTGTATATCAGTATGTAGTGTCTCTACTTTAAAGAGTCCTCTCCTGCTGATGTTCAGGTGTATATCAGTGTGTACTGTCTCTACTTTAAAGAGTCCTCTCCTGCTGATGTTCAGGTGTATATCAGTATGTAGTGTCTCTACTTTAAAGAGTCCTCTCCTGCTGATGTTCAGGTGTATATCAGTATGTAGTGTCTCTACTTTAAAGAGTCCTCTCCTGCTGATGTTCAGGTGTATATCAGTATGTAGTGTCTCTACTTTAAAGAGTCCTCTCCTGCTGATGTTCAGGTGTATATCAGTATGTAGTGTCTCTACTTTAAAGAGTCCTCTCCTGCTGGTGTTCAGGTGTATACCAGTATGTAGTGTCTCTACTTTAAAGAGTCCTCTCCTGCTGATGTTCAGGTGTATATCAGTATGTAGTGTCTCTACTTTAAAGAGTCCTCTCCTGCTGATGTTCAGGTGTATATCAGTACGTAGCGTCTGTGGTCTATTATTTCTTAATTTCACTCAATGGGTGATCGACCTTTCACTGTATGACTAGTCCGTTGTGAAATGACCTGCTTCCTGTCACAGGGAGTGGAGCTGCCCTATAAAGGGAAGCGAGGCGGAGCTGCAGATTTATTTCTAACCTTTAAAGGGTCTCTGGTCCTTGATGCTTTTTACACGGAAGCTTTCGCTTTGGGTATTATATCTTTTCCCTAAAGTCTCGGTTCAAGTCTTTCATTCACGGGTCGGATGCAACGTCGCTGCAGTTTTTGTGAATTTTGTGAAAATGGAAGTGATAAGAAACTGGACACCTCCACAAAAAAAAATTAAAAACACAAAAAGTTCTTCTAGAGCAGTGCTTCTCAAAGTGTGGTCCGCGGACCACTGGTGGTCCGTGAGCGCCCCCTAGTGGTCCGTGAGTATATTGGTAACATTTCACATTTTAAATAAATAAATTAATTAAAGTTTTCCACACTCTCGCGGGAATATCTCCGCAATGGAGCGAGCTTAAGTTTCACTTTTAATTGCATGATATAGCCAAGTGCAACACCTTCGTCACACATGTTGCCACTTGTTTGTACCATTTTCAGGCGATTTGTAAAAAACGATGTGTTTTTGGATATTTGTGGAGTTAGGTGGTCCGCGAGTGTTTTTTTATTGGTTAAGTCCTTGGTATGAAAAAGTTTGAGAAACACTGCCCTAGAGATATACTGTAGGCAGAGGTGAACGAATGAATGACATGAGCATTTGTTGGTGTTCAGTCAGTTTCATGGGCTTTAAGAACATAACTGATTAATGTCCTCAGACGCTGGCACATGTTCAACTGAAGAGGATTAGAGCCACATGTGAGACATCTTTTAGATCTGAACAAATGTGATTTTTTTCAGAAGTCGAAATTCTGAAAATAAGAAATCTTTTTTTCTGAAAATCTCAGAACTCTTTTTACTCCGAATATTCAGAGGTCTGAGTTTCACTGCTTTTATTCTGCGTTTAATCTCTCTGCTTTTCCTGAACGTCTCAGAATGATGAGAAATCAGAGTCCTCGGAAAAAAAATCATAATTCTGAATTAAATCAGAAGTAAAAAAATATTTCTGCCTTTTTATTCTGATGAAAAGCAAATGTATTAGCTTTAAAAATAGAAATAATTGTTTGCACGTCTAGCCTTTAAGATTTGCCATGAGCTTTTTGGAGCATTATTAAAACAATACAGCAGAAAGTTAGATTTTTATCAACAGTTTTTGTAGTAATTTATAAAAATTCCTTCGAGCAGGGCTATTCAATTAGTTTGGAATGGGGCCGGTTGATGGAAATGATCCAAAGCAAGGGGCCGGGGAAAAAATGGCTTGAAATATGAGCAATCACATTAAGAGCTTCAGATACAGTACACACTGCAGCAGGTCTCCCTCGATAAAGAGATCAATGGGATCAATGGGATCAATGGGATCAATGGGATTC
This sequence comes from Harpagifer antarcticus, assembly GCA_902827135.1. Lineage (NCBI taxonomy): Eukaryota > Metazoa > Chordata > Actinopteri > Perciformes > Harpagiferidae > Harpagifer > Harpagifer antarcticus. The sequence continues at coordinate 9,651 of CADEHL010000800.1, forward strand.
CCTGCATAAATAACGGTTTGAAATGAAATGACTACACATACCGGAGTGCATACATTTTGTTTAATTAAATCAAACATAGCCCCAAGGCCTTTATAAACGGCAAGTTCAGAACTCAGTACATGTGAAGCTATAACCGTCAACATCATTAGATTTAGATTAAATGATCTAATAATTCACACAAAATAGCAATTTAGCGCCAAACACAAACAGCACTGCATATTCTGGCATAATAACAATAAAGACAAGTGAGCCTTTTAAAACTCAAACCTTATTTGATAACGGACATACAGAATGCAACCAACTTGGCAGATATGTGCCATCTAATGAGAGAAATGGCATTTTTCCGATTTAGCCAGAGCAGGGAAGTCGGGAGTATACGTTGTCATGGCAATACGCATACAGTGATGCAGATGCTGGTCAGTGAGGGATGCTCGATTATTAGTTGTTATGGCATTCATGTGTGAGAATGCCGATTCGCACGTGTAAGTCGAGCCAAACATTGTGAGGACAAAAAGTGCTCAATCGTGGCTGACTTCATGAGTCCAGAACTTTCCAGAACCTGCCAGCTGAAACGACCGTCAGGTCATCTGATGGCTGAATGTCAATGAGTTCGAGTTGAAAAGACGCCTCATTTAATGTCACAATCAGCTCCTTTGCTTTCAGTGCAGACTCCCCCTCTACATTCACAGAGAAAGGGTCCTTCACAAATCTCATCACTTCAGTCGAGAAACTGAAATGTTCTCGCGGCAAAGTTGGTTTTCAATGCGTCCATAAATCCAGTCCTCACCTCGGTGATTTGTAAACCTGCAGTGCGTAGTGTTGGAACATGGAGCATTTTGCCTGGACATAAATCCGCCAAAAAAGTGTGAGCTTTTTTTGAAACGCATGGAGTCTCTCCACCAGTTGTGTAACCATTTGATCTCTGCCCTGCAGCTCCAAATTGAGTTGGTTCAGATGTTGGAAAATGTCGCTCAAAAAGCAAACGGCAGCGTGAAACTCATCATTCTCTATCAGACAGAGAAAGGCGTTGGCTTTGTTATGTTTTGAATTGTGGAGAAACGCCATGATCTCCTCCTTAAGGAGCCATCTAATGGCACTGTGCATGAGCAAATCATTATATTGAGCTGACATGTCTGACAACATCTGGCGGAAAAGCCGGTGCTGTAAACTGGAGTTACAACGAATACAGTTAATAATCGCCATGACAGAGTCCATTGTGTTTTTTAACTCACCGCTCAGTTTTGCGCACAGGAGGCTTTGGTGGATGAGGCAATGAAGCGATCTCAGCTGTGGAGCCACATCGGCCAGCCTAGCGGACAGTCCCTGTGTTCGGCCCGACGTCGCAGGGGCCCCATCCGTTACAAGCATGTCAATACGATCCAATCCCAACTGGTGCTCCTTGAAAAACGAAACCACTTTGTGGAACATCACCTCACCGGTCGTGTGTCCATCCAAAGGAATTAATCCAAGTAGATCCTCCCGAAAGCACTCGCCATCAAAGAATCTAACATAGAGGCACAGCTGTGCAACATCGCTGCTGTCAGTTCATCAACAGCTAGCGACATAACCTCCGCCTTTCTCAGTTTGTCCAAGAGAATCTCAAAGCGTCCGATGCAAGGGTCTCCACTCTCCTTGATGTTGACGTGTCAGAAATCGGAATGTTCTTAAAGTCAACAACGCTTTTTCTGATTTTCTCATCTGCAACCACTTCCTCAGTTGATGCAAGCACACTCTTTGACTGACTCTGCGTCCGTAAAAGGCCTTTTCTTTCTGCCTAATATCCAGGCCACTCGTAGGGACGCTGCTGTAGCTCTCAGTCAGTGCAAGCCCGAAACAGGGAGCTACGTCTTTGGTCATAGCATGAAGTTAGCCCCAAAGTCTTCTGGCGGCGAGCATCAGAGCCCGCTGGAAAAGTGGTGTCAAAGTTGGCGTGAGCCGTCTTAAAATGCCTTCTCAAGTTGTACTCTTTACACACCGATAAACACTCATTGCAGATTAAACACACGGGCCTCCCACTGACATTTACACACAAGTACTTCTCTTTCCACTCGCTGTTGCATCGCCGGTTTTCGGTGGCAACCTTTCGTTTTTTTAACGTAGAAAGAGACATTTTGATATCCAACTATGCTGACCAGGTTTGATTAATCGTACCATTGGCACGAAACCGTCGAAGGTCCGCAAGCTTGTAGTGAAGGGCAGCGCGAGCCGCGAGGGCGCACGCAGAGACGCAATAAATGACAGGAGTTGCTAGTAGGTGAGTTCGAAACCCGAGCCCGCCAAAGTTTTCAGGCAATGTCTTCCCCTCTATCTCTCAATGCAACACCCTCTCAGGAATAAAGGCACTCTGGCCCAAAACATTATACTCAAAGGGCCAGTAAATATCACCTGGGGGCTGGATTTGGCCCGCGGGCCGCCAATTGAATAGCCCTGCCTTATAGTGTTAATTGGTATTTCATTTATCCTTTAATTAGCCAGGTTAGTCCCGTTGAGATTCAGATTATCTTCCTACAACGAGTCCTGTTTTTATCCTGTAGATCACACATGTCACTTTGAATCGCCTGCTTGTTTATCAGTTTGTAAACTCCCATATTAAAACCAACATGGCATGTGGCATCATCGCCTGTAGGGTGTTCATGCAGCAATACATGAAGATTCGCTCTTCTTTTTCTGACTCACCATTACTGACCGCTGGGTCACCAGACCCTCCTTTCACCCACACACTGACCTCCTTTTCCTCTCTCTCTCCAAGTGAGGGTCTTACCCTCATTACCTCTGCCCGCCCTACCACCTGTCCTCTGGACCCTATCCCTTCAAACCTCTTTCAGACTATCGCTCCTGATATTCTACCGTTTCTCACCCATTTCATCAACACTTCTCTAACTTCTGGTCACTTTCCAAACAGTCTCAAGGAGGCGAGAGTAAACCCTCTCCTAAAGAAACCCACTCTCAACCCGTCTGATTTTATAAACTACAGGCCTGTCTTTCTCCTCCTGTTCCTGTCTAAAACACTTGAACGCGCTGTCTTTAAACAACTCTCCTGTTATCTCCATCAGAACAACCTTCTGGATCCGCACCAGTCTGGTTTCAAGGCAGGTCACTCCACAGAAACTGCCCTCCTTGCTGTCACTGAGGAACTGCACACTGCCAAAGCAGCATCCCTCTCCTCTGTCATCATCCTGTTGGACCTGTCAGCTGCATTCGACACGGTGAACCATCGGATCCTCCTTCGCACTCTCCAAGAACTTGGAGTTTCAGGCTCTGCACTCTCCCTCCTCACCTCATACCTCAAAGACCGCACCTACAGGGTAACTTGGAGAGGGTCCGAGTCCGACCCTTGTCAATTAACTACAGGGGTCCCTCAGGGCTCTGTTCTTGGTCCCCTCCTCTTCTCCCTGTACACAAACTCGCTCGGGTCAGTCATTAGCCCGCATGGTTTTTCATACCACTGCTATGCTGACGACACCCAATTAATTCTGTCCTTTCCCCGCTCAGAGACCCAGGTCGTCGCAAGCATCTCTGCTTGTCTAGCTGACATCTCTCAGTGGATGTCTGCTCATCACCTCAAGCTCTACCTTGACAAGACTGAACTGCTTTTCCTTCCGGGAAAAGATTGTCCCACTCTTGACCTGACGATCAACATCGGCCCCTCTGTTGTTTCCCCGACTCAGACTGCAAGGAATCTGGGTGTGACCCTAGATAACAAGATGTTCCCCCCCCACTCCGCTCCTCCGCTCCCTCCACTGGCTCCCGGTAACTGCTAGAATCCACTTCAAGACACTGGTACTTGCGTACCATGCTGCGAATGGATCTGGCCCTTCCTACATCCAGGACATGGTTAAACCGTACACCCCAGCACGTGCACTACGCTCTGCATCAGCCAAACGACTCGCTGCACCCTCGCTGCGAGGGGGACCCAAGTTCCCATCAGCAGAAACACATGGGTTTGCTATCCTGGCTCCAAGATGGTGGAATGAGCTCCCCATTGACATCAGGACAGCAGAAAGCTCACACACCTTCCAGACTGAAAACTCATCTCTTTCGACTCCACTTCCAGCCATAGAATTACTAACAAAGCACTTATATACTAACAAAGGACTGGCTCCTCTAAAGCCAGCTGAGTAGCACTTGAAGTGTTTGGCTCTATGAAACCTGATGTACTTTATGATTCTGTTTTCTTCAAGGTTGTGTCTTCCTGGTCGAACGCACTTATTGTAAGTCGCTTTGGATAAAAGCGTCAGCTAAATGCAATGTAATTGTAACCATCACTTGAACGATATTGAGCCACAGAATGAGTTCAAGTTCCTGGAAATAAACGGCGATGTGTTTTTCTGGTTTGTTTAACGCGTGGACGGTTGAATGGATGGATGATAATGAGTTGTCAAACTACGCTAGCGTACGGTGGAGAATTGGCTTCCCGTCTTGTGGTCGCTTTGCCGTCGGCATGAGGAGGAAACCCACTGCCGGGTTTGATGAGAGGAAGAGGAGAGTGACGAAGATACGAGGAGGCAGATGGAGTCTCTTTTCGATAAGCTTATCAGGGTTTCCCCGCTGCCTCTTTTCCTCACATCTTCTCGTGTCCCATCCTCTCCCCTCTCCATCCCACCCAATTTGCTTCAGTGCCACACACAAGACCCCTCACCTCCCTGTGTGTGATCTTTCACTAATATTTCAGGTTATCTTTCTGACACTTTTAACATTTTGTTTGGGATATATTTCTGCAACTTTCCCCAAATATTCAGGACATCTTTCTGGACAGTTTTACACACATTTCAGATATTTTGTAGATCTCTTTCAGACAAGTTTAGTATATGTTTACCCCTCCACTAGCGTGTGATCTTGTGTGAGTGTGTGTGTGTGTGTGTGTGTGTGTGTGAGTGTTAGCTTCCCTAGAGCAAGTGGTACTCTTCGCTGCCTCTTTTTTCCTCACATCTTCTCGTTTCCCATCCTCTCCCTTTCTCCATCCCACCCAATTTGCTTCTGTGTCACACACAACACCCCCACCTCCTGTGTGTGTGTGTGTGTGTGTGTGTGTGTGTGTGTGTGTGTTCTCCAGATTTCCTCGGGTGTCATGTTGTGGTGCCAGAGTCGCTCTCAGCTCTGCAACAAATCAGAGTTTCAGTAAACAGCAGCTGAACTCTTCCTGTTCTTGCAGAAAATGCAGATGCGATGCTTGGATGCAAAGTCTTGATCGTTACACAACTTAATGTAATTTGTTATATCTGTAATTTACCTTTTATTGCAGTTCACAGAGGTTGCATGATTGAACAGAACGTGTGTAGCTGTGGTTTACGGATCACAAGGCGTAATATTCTAATAATAACACATATCTTCCTACACTTCTACTCTTTGGCTTTTCTTGAGCTGTCTTTCATTCTTTTCCCATTAAAAGTGTTTTCTGGGGTCGTTCAGAAGACAGCGGGTGTCTGGAGGGGTTATCTCTGATACCCTCTGCACGTTGATGTAAGTCTTAAATATCATTTGAGATGAATACTTGGCTTTTAAGTAATGCTCAATATAGTTGAATTGAGTGTGGTGTCCATTGTTTGCATGTTCCACCTTTCACTGAGTGTGTCGAGCAGTGTTGGACTCGCACTGGTCTCATTATTTGTATTTGACTTGGTCTCAAACACTCAAACTCTTGGTCTCGTCTTCGAACCTGATGTTTTGATCTTTTTCGGTAAAGATACACTCTTGTCTTGGTCTTAACTCGTTCTAGATACAATTTTATCATTTGGTCTTAACTTGGCCTCGTACACTCAAAGTCTTGGTCTTGATAAACTTTTGTCTTGGTCTTTTTTAGTTCTAGATAAACTCTTGTCTTGTCTTGATAAACTCTTGTCTTGGTCTTGTCTTGGTCCAGAAAACCCTCTTGTCTCGGTCCTGTTTGATCTAGAAACACTCTTGTCTTGCTCTTTTGTTGGTTCTCTTCAGTCTTGGACTTGACCCGGTCCAAATATACTCCTGATTTAGTCTCGTCTCCTTCCAGATACTCTTGTCCTGGTCCTATCGCGGTCTAGATTCACTCTTGTTTCGGTCTTGTCTCTGTCTTGCTAAACTCTTTTCTTGGGTCAGATATACTCTCAGTCTAGATACACCTTTTTCTTGGTTCTCTTCAGTCTTGGTCTTGACTCGGTCCACATACACTCTTGTTTGGTATTGATCCAAATATACTCCTGATTTAATATGGTCTCCTTCCAGAAACACTATTGTCCCGGTCTTGTCTTGGTCTAGACCAGAGGTTGCGCTAGACCTTTTCGCTGCCCGTCATTTTGACGGACAGGATCGTAAAACTTCCGTCAAAATCCAGAATTACCCGTCGGCCTTTACACAACTCTGAAGAGGGGGGGGGGGAGAAGCATGCTCGTGAACTGTCAACGGGGGGGGGGGACATTTCATATGCGCCGTGTTATGCATGGCTGCTGCACCTCGCGGGAGACATTTCAATGATTTGTACGGCACAGTTAGGTTTGGAAACGGTATAATTTCCTTTTTGGAGGGCATGCATAACACCGGAGCCTCGCTGCAGGGAAACTTTGGCGCTGTTCCGAGATGGTTCTAATCTGTCAAAATGACGGACTGCTTTCAGATTTGTCCGTCATTGTTAAAAAAAACAACCTTCGGTTAACGCGACCTCTGGTCTAGACACACTCTTGTCTTGGTCTTCTTTAGTTAGAGAAACACCTTTGTCTTGGTCTTGGTCTTTTCTTGGTTCAGTTACAGTCTTGTTTCAGTCTAGATACTCATTTTTCTTGGTTCTCTCTAGTCGTGGTCTTGATTCGGTCCAAATATACTCCTGATTTAGTCTCGTCTCCTTCCAGATATTGTACTGGTCTTGTCTTGGTCTAGAAACATGTTGTTCTTGGTTCTCTCTAGTCTTGGTCTTGACTCGGTTCACATACACTCTTGTCTTAGTCTTGATACTCTCTTATATTGGTCTTGGTCCCCACAGACTGACCTCAAAGCTTCTATCATTTGTCTTTTTTCCCCTTCTGTTTTCTGTTACTGTTGACAGAAAATAACCGGAGCGACAGCGGAACATAATCTCAGAATAAAAGCAGCACGATGTCTCCAGTCTGCATGCAATTCCTCTGGTGGCTTTTTGTTTCTCCACATTGCTGCTCTGCCAGCGGAGGAAACGATTCAGCAGTGTGTGTGTGTGTGTGTGTGTGTGTGTGTGTGTGTCTCACCCTGTATCCGTGGTGTTAAAGCTAAGCTGCTGATCTCAGCTCCATCTAATAAAAACAATCTTGTTAATCTGTGTGATTGCCGCTCTCTGGCTTCACATTCAAACCCTTGCTCTTACACTCTCCCACACAATTCGTGACAACGAAAAATATCTTTTGAAAAGCAAAATACACATGCATCTGTGAGGGAGGGATTAGCTGCAGGAGATTGCATCATCAACAATACATGTTACTTGTTTTTATCCAAAGCGACTTACATACTCAGTACTGAGGACAATCCCCACAGGAGCAATTTGGGGTGAAGTGTCTCAGGGACACAACGACGTGCAGTGGGGTTTGAACCTGTGCTCCCCTGATCCCATCACCAACGCTCTATCCACTGCGCCACATGCCTCATCTAGTTGGACATCAAGCACAAATAAAATAGCCCTTATTTGACATTTCTTTTAGGTTTAAGGGTCTTTTAAGAACATTTCTTCCAATTGTTATTCAGATTCTGATTGGGAATACATTCAATTTACATATCATTGAAATGTGTCTTTGGCACTGGCGAATTAGATTGAATAACACTCATTCAAACGGCTGCATTGCATCATAAAGCGACTCAGTCTTAGCAAAAGGGATTTGTTCTGTCGTCTTGGGTCCATTATTATAACACCAGTTGTATTCAAAGTAAATCCTTACATTCTGAGTTGATGTTGTTGAGAAACAAACGCAAGGTCAAATGCATCAGTTATCTTCCTTCTTCGGGCTGTTGAACAAGGTATAGATGGTGACCGTAGCTCTTGATTGGATCAATACGAGCCAATCAGTGAAGTGCTTTCCTCTCAGAGTTATTCTATAGCTCAACAGTCAGAAGGTCGATATGTTTGCTCTGTGATGGAGATGTTGAAGTGAAAGAAGTTGTTCAGAAAGTGGAGCTATTTGTCTGAGAGTCTTACGTTTGTTGTGGTCACTTCTCCACATGTTTCAGATATTCTTTTCTCAAAAGGTTTGGTCATGTTTTAGGATCTTTACAAACTAATGTTTCCGGTTATCTTTCTGACACTTTTAACATTTTGCTTTGGATATATTTCTGCAACTTTTCCCAAATATTCAGGACATCTTTCTGGACATTTTGCAGATCTCTTCCAGACATGTTTGGTATATGTTTTTCCCTCCACTTGTGTGTGTGTGTGTGTGTGTGTGTGTGTGTGTGTGTGTGTGTGTGTGGCCTAGCATTACTATACTTGTGGGGACCTAAATCTGTTTACACAGTCACGTGTGAGGACTCGCCTCCCTTATGGGGACAAATTGGAGGTCCCCATAAGGGAGTCATTAATTTTAGGGTGAAGACTTGGTTAGGGTTAGGCATGTGTTGGTTATGGTTAAGGTTAGGATAAGTCTCCAGGAAATGCATGTAAGTCAATGTAATGTCCCCTGAAGTGATGTATACATGGTGTGTGTGTGCGTGTGTGTGTGTGTACCTGGAACAGGGTGGTGCTGCTGAAGAACAGGAAGTTGATGCGGGACAGATGCTCCGCCTCGCTAGGAGAGACGCCCGACAGCGGGGAGGGGGGGGGGGGGGGGGGGGTAAGGGTTAGGGTTAGGGTTAGGCATGTGTTGGTTATGGTTAAGGTTAGGATAAGTCTCCAGTAAATGCATGTAAGTCAATGTAATGTCCCCTGAAGTGATGTATACATGGTATGTGTGTGTGTGTGTGCGTCACTTTAAAAGTGAGTCAAATCTGCTCATTGAATCTACTGTTCGAAAGTGCTTACAAATAACTACATGTGTGGCACTACTCACTTTGAGTTGAAGAGGATTATTAAACAATTCCACTGCAGATTTCATTTTCTAAATGTGTTTTAATTTATTCAAGACATCCAGTTACAACACGATGAGAAACACGGCATAAAGAATAACATAGAAACTCAGCTGTTAGGTCAGCACAAACAGGAAATGCAATGTTCCCCCTTCAAACCTCTCAGGGATCAATTGTGTGTGTGTGTGTGTGTGTGTTTAATGTGCAGTACGTTAAGGTTGTTCCAGATCAGTAAGTAGCTCAAAGTGACTGTGTGTGTGTGAGTGTGTGTGTGTGTGTGTGTGTGTCTGTTCTGCAGCACATTAGTCTATAAAAGGGTCTCCCTCTGTTACACCTGGTATCTCTGCTGCATCAGCAAGTTACACACACACACACACACACTGCCTAGTTGGCATGTTTTCCACGTGGCACATGGCCGAGGAGTGTGTGTGTGTGTGTGTGAGCGAAGATAAATAGCAGGAGGAAGAAAAGAGGGTTAAGCGGTTATGAAATAATCGATAAGCGGAGGATGCTTCATCCATCGTTGACATTAAAGAGGAGGAGGAAGAGGAGGGGGAAGAGGAGGAGGAAGAGGAGGAGGAAGAGGAGGGGGAAGAGGAGGAAGAGGAGGAGAATGTTAGGATGAATCTGGTGGTCAGTGAACACGAGGGGAAGCTCTTTAATCTTCTCACCAAACCTGTTGATTCCAGTTCTTTCGATGCTAAATGAAGATGAGGAGGCGTGGCTTCAGAGTCTCGTGACCTACGGAGCTCAGTTGTTTAGTCGGCGGCAGAAAGTGACTTTCCACGTTTGTCTCTTGGAACAAACCGGCGTCATTATGAAAAGTCCAATTAAGCTCTTAGTTTAAGGTTCAACTGGCGAATATTAAATGGTAGAATAAAGATTATTTTACGATTTAAGAGAAACTTTAGTCGATTAAAGTAATTTAAAGAGGCCCTATTCTGTTTTCTGGGCTGTTCCCTCTCCTGTAGTTCTATAGGTTTTAGTGCATGTAAATGGTCTGCAGAGGCTACAATCTCTCCCACACCGCCTGAACTCCTTTGTTTACTTGCAGAACTTGGTGACATCACTAGGGAACACTCGCGCTCCTATTGTCTAGCGCTCTGACACATCGTAGGTGATAGGCCAAGGGGGCGGGACATCTGTAAGCTGTTGACCAATCACAACAGAGCAGGCCAGCTAGGCACAAAATACAAATATGAAAGTAAGAATGAACAGAATAAAAAATTACTTTCTCCACCTCCACCAAACATACAAGTCATTTATCTTAGGCGTGTGGTGCAGTGGGTTGAGTGTTGGTGTTCGGATCAGGGGGTCACAGGTTCAAACCCCACTGCAGTCAGCATGTAGTACCATTTCTATTTGCTCAAATGAAATATTCACTTTATGCAGGTGCGGCAGTTTTTTAAATTGCTTGTTTGTTTAAATCGTAACGAGGCGTTCACTGACTTTAGCACCGCAGAGAATTTAATTAAGATTCAGAAGCTGCTGTGAAATTAACGAGGTGGAAGAGGAAGGTTCTGCTTTATGACTGTCGCAGTGCTGGCAGACCCTCCACGTGAACACACACACACACACACACACACACACACACACACACACACACACACACACACACACACACACACACCAACGACCAATGTGTAAAATAAAAAGCAATTTGCAGCCGTACTCCCCTCTATTAACCTGTCCCTGCTTTCTTTCTCCATCTTATATATATATATATTTAAATGTTCAGTTTTGCAAATTGGATTACATTGCTCTTCACCTCTTCCACAAAACCTCTTTCGTTGGAGCCTCAGTGCCTTTGAGCAAGGCAGCATGACGCTAAGATGCCTCCAGTATGGCTGTGGTTGAACTGGGGGTGCTGGGGAAATGTGTGCTGTGACTCAGAATCTGAATATTTTATGTGAAAATGAAATAAAATGATATAAAATAGATTTGTTAGAATTAAAGTGTAAAAATAAAAAAATAAAATAATAATACTTGAAAATAATTTACACATTCTATGAAAAAACAGTAAACATCTAAAAATGTGTAAAATAATTGTTCTCTCTCTCTGTTTGATTTCAGGAGACGGGACGCTCCGAATTTGGGACATAAAGAGTGCTGCGTGCCGATTGGCCATCCCAGCACACAAGGCTGAAATCCTGAGCTGTGATTGGTGCAAATATGACCAGGTACCCGCCCACAAGTTTGTGTTCAGACTGCGTGTCCTTTAGTTTTAAAATAACTAAAACTGTGTTTTTTGATGACGCTGAATGTGCTTGTGTGTGTGTGTGTGTGTGTGTGTGTGTGTGTGTGTGTGTGTGTGTGTGTGTGTTTCCAGAACATCGTGGCCACAGGCTCAGTGGACTGCAGTGTGTGTGTTTGGGACCTGAGGAACGTACGACAACCTGTCAATCAACTGCTGGGACACACCTACGCCATCCGCAGAGTCAAGGTACACACACACACACACACACACACACACACACACACACACACACACACACACACACCGCCCTTTTTCTGACACATGCTCCGACAGATGTGTTGTAACAACACTTTGTTCTCAGAATAGCCAATACAAGTGTGTGTGTGTGTGTGAGCGCTAGTTGTTCAGGGCCTGACAGCATCAAAACACCCACTTAAATGGACCTAATAGGACTACACACACACACACACACACACACACACACACACACACACACACACACACACACACTGACGTCATGCATACGCACACATTCAGAAACAAATACAGACACACACACACACACACACACACACACACACACACACACACACTCACCTTAGTTCACCCAATCAAGGAACTGTTTTGCTCAAGCGGTGTTTTTCAGGAAAGGTGTCACTAATCGATCCAGATCTGAGACTGTGTGTGAGTGTGAGTGTGTGTGTGAGTGTGTGAGTGTGTCTGTGAGTGTAAGTGTGTGTGTGTGTGTGTGTGAGTGTGTGAGTGTGTGTGTCTTTTCTGTCAGTGTTTGCAAATCTGTCTGCTTGTATTGATTGACGGAGGAAGAAGAGAGGAGGTGATCAGCAGAAGAGAGGAGTGTCGGGCTGCACCTCACCTTCTGCAGTTCTCTAAATAAAAATACACTTTGAAAATGTTTAAATGCCAGAGAGATTTAAAAAACTGTATTTATTAGTAAAGATAAAGTCGATATTTCACTTTTTTCCCGTCAGACCGAAAGCAATTACTTTGAATGATGTCAAATAAATAAATATGTTATAATAATAAAAAGGATCTATATTTATAGCTTGTTTGTTTATATATTTAAATAAAGATCTGATTGGTCTTCAAACTCCAGTATCAATCAGACTTTAAAACAAGCAGATAAATATTAAAATCATTCTGCAAAACCAAAATAAATCTAGTTTCTATTCAGTTTTTCTAAGTAAATAATAAAAATAACATCTAATAAAAATAAATATAGTCGCTGAGAGAAAGAGTACGAGAGAGAGAAAGCAGCGAGTGTTACGGTACGGCAGCGTGCGGTGAATCACATGAGTCTCCCGCCCCGGACACACAAGCACGCGGTTTGATCGAGCGACGGGGGCAACAGGGACAAAGCGAGCAACGGGGGCAAAGCGAGCAACGGGGGCAACAGGGACAAAGCGAGCAACGGGGGCAACAGGGACAAAGCGAGCAACGGGGGCAAACAGGGACAAAGCAAGCAACGGGGGCCAAAGCGAGCGACGGGGGCAACAGGGACAAAGCGAGCAACGGGGGCAAAGCGAGCAACAGGGGCAACAGGGACAAAGCGAGCAACGGGGGCAAAGCGAGCGACGGGGGCAACAGGGACAAAGCGAGCAACGGGGGCAACAGGGGCAAAGCGAGCAACGGGGGCAAAGCAAGCAACGGGGGCAACAGGGACAAAGCGAGCGACGGGGGCAACAGGGACAAAGCGAGCGACGGGGGCAACAGGGGCAAAGCGAGTAATGGGGGCAAAGCGAGCAACGGGGGTAACAGGGACAAAGCGAGCGACGGGGGCAAAGCGAGCAACGGGGGCAACAGGGGCAAAGCGAGCAACGGGGGCAACAGGGACAAAGCGAGCAACGGGGGCAAAGCGAGCAACGGGGGCAACAGGGACAAAGCGAGCGACGGGGGCAACAGGGGCAAAGCGAGCAACGGGGGCAAAGTGAGCAACGGGGGCAAAGCGTAGCAACGGGGGCAACGGGGACAAAGCGAGCGATGGGGGCAACTGGGGACAAAGCGAGCGACGGGGGCAACAGGGACAAAGCGAGCAACGGGGGCAACAGGGACAAAGCGAGCAACGGGGGCAACAGGGGCAAAGCGAGCAACGGGGGCAAAGCGAGCAACGGGGGCAACAGGGACAAAGCGAGCGACGGGGGCAACAGGGGCAAAGCGATCAACGGGGGCAAAACGAGCGACGGGGGCAACGGGGACAAAGCGAGCGACGGGGGCAACGGGGACAAAGCGAGCAACGGGGTCAACAGGGACAAAGCGAGCAACGGGGGCAACAGGGGCAAAGCGAGCAACGGGGGCAAAGCGAGCAACGGGGGCAACAGGGACAAAGCGAGCGACGGGGCAACAGGGGCAAAGCGAGCAACGGGGGCAAAGTGAGCAACGGGGGCAACAGGGACAAAGCGAGCGACGGGGGCAAAGCGAGCAACGGGGGCAACAAGGGCAAAGCGAGCAACGGGGGCAACAGGGACAAAGCGAGCAACGGGGGCAAAGCGAGCAACGGGAGCAACAGGGACAAAGCGAGCGACGGGGGCAACAGGGGCAAAGCGAGCAACGGGGGCAAAGCGAGCAACGGGGGCAACGGGGACAAAGCGAGCGACGGGGGCAACAGGGACAAAGCGAGCAACGGGGGCAACAGGGGCAAAGCGAGCAACGGGGGGCAAAGCGAGCAACGGGGGCAACAGGGGCAAAGCGAGCAACGGGGGCAACAGGGACAAAGCGAGCGAGCGACGGGGGCAACAGGGGCAAAGCGAGCAACGGGGGCAAAACGAGCGACGGGGGCAACGGGGACAAAGCGAGCGACGGGGGCAAACGGGACAAAGCGAGCAACGGAGGCAACATGGGACAAAGCGAGCAACGGGGGCAACAGGGGCAAAGCGAGCAACGGGGGCAAAGCGAGCAACGGGGGCAACAGGGACAAAGCGAGCAACGGGGGCAACAGGGGCAAAGCGAGCAACGGGGGCAACAGGGACAAAGCGAGCGACGGGGCAACAGGGGCAAAGCGAGCAACGGGGGCAACAGGGACAAAGCGAGCGACGGGGGGCAAGCGAGCAACGGGGGCAACGGGGGCAAAGCGAGCAACGGGGGCAACGGGACAAAGCGAGCAACGGGGGCAAAGCGAGCAACGGGAGCAACAGGGACAAAGCGAGCAACGGGGGCAACAGGGCAAAGCGAGCAACGGGGGCAAAAGCGAGCAACGGGGGCAACGGGGACAAAGCGAGCGACGGGGGCAACGGGGACAAAGCGAGCGACGGGGGCAACGGGGACAAAGCGAGCGACGGGGGCAACAGGGACAAAGCGAGCAACGGGGCAACAGGGGAAAAGCGAGCAACGGGGTCAAAGCGAGCAACGGGGCAACAGGGACAAAGCGAGCGACGGGGGCAACAGGGGCAAAGCGAGCAACGGGGGCAAAGCGAGCAACGGGGGCAACAGGGACAAAGCGAGCGACGGGGCAACAGGGGCAAATCGAGCAACGGGGCAACAGGGACACAGCGAGCGACGGGCAAAGCGAGCAACGGGGGCAACAGGGCAAAGCGAGCACGGGGCAACGG